>CM029672.1:16613782-16899274 GCA_017311315.1 Dendrocalamus latiflorus
GCGCCCGCAAGTTTTTAAGCAAAACTAAGCATGGCATATAATTACAGACTTATTTTCGAAAGGTTACTATTATAATTTTGCTAGGGCGAAATTCCATGAGTTGGGTTAGACTTATATACTGGTGTAAGCATTTAGGGTATTAACTTTATCTTTAGAGTATGTATTCCTCTCAACTTGAGTTATGATATTTTATGGGGTTTTACTTACTAATTGTCCGAAGTATCCTCCTAATGGTTAATTTAATAATTCATTGAAGCACATGAGTATTTAATTGTCTCATTGATGTTTAATAATAAATTTTTATTATATTCTTATTTACTACCATTTTTCCTAAAGTTGCCGTGGAGACTTATTCATCGATGACGGCTAATGGCGGGGTTTATACTTTAAATTATGTTTTTCTTACTTTAAATATGAATTTTGTTCCCAATGGTTACGACATATTGTTCAATTAATTCTATGAAGCTGCTTGATTTGTTATTTAATTAAAGTTACCGCAAAGATTTATTTTATGGCTATTTGTTAAATGTTATGACATATATTTAGTTATAATTTACAGAAAATCTTTAATTTAAAGTCTTGCTTTTATAGCCAAACCTAATACCTAATTTATTCCCTTCACTTCAACTTGTATATCTTTTAATTAGATTAAGGCAATAGTAAAGGCACTTTATTTATTCATATATGGTAATTAACCAAAATTTTAAATCTTTAATAATCTCATTTACACCCTAATAAAACTTTATTAGCTTCTCAAAATTATCCTCTAATTTCCCTTGATTTTTCTTAATTAAAATGAGACACAAAAATTGAATTAAAAATGGGAAAAGGAGGTGCGGCCAGCTGGAATCGAACCGGTGACCTGAGGGCTGTGTTTCTTAAGCATGCTAAGCTAGCCAAGTGGGCATTCGGTGTTTCGCGTTGTACTCGGGGAAGTATTACTAATGAAGCGGGCAGGGCTGGGGGTTTAAAACAGAGATGGTCGGCCGAAAACAGAGGAGCAACCGGAGCAGGGCAAACTGTGACGCCGCCGGCGAGCGGTGGCCGGAGGAAGGGGGTGGCGGTGTAAGCTCGGGGGAAGCGGGGCGGCTCGGGCAGCTGTTGGAGCGGCCGGCGGTGAGGGTGGAAAGGGGCGGCGACGACCGGAGGGGAGAAGGAATAGGGCGGGGCGCGCACGAGCTACAAGGGGCCAGGAGGAGACTCACCATGCGCTGGGCTGAGCTGAAGCAAGTCTGAGGGGAGCCGGCGGCGTGAGCCTGCGGCAACGCGAGGAGGGCCATGGCACCGGCAACCGGGAGTGAGGGGGAAGCCCTGGCGGCGGTGGGGATGAGCTTGCGGGGCCACGAGGAAGCTCCCGGGCAGCGGAATCGACCGGAGGTGGCTTCAATCGGCGGGTGTCAGACCCAGATTTTTCAATCTGAATCTTACTGTGTTTCACTGCACTAATCCCTGGATCAGTAGTTAGTGCACACAGGAACATTGCTGAATCATTTCATACCTCGCATAAACATTCATTATATTACATAACTTAAAATACACCACGTCGGGTGATAGAGTTTACAAAAGAGGCCGATCAGGCCAATTGCCTTATTACAAACATGCACAGCGGAAGTACAGCAAAAGTAAACCCAAATCCACAGGCAAGCGACTGGAAGGTGCTATGTGCATTATATGTCACCAGCTAACTAGTAACATACGTGCACACAACGCCGGATGTCCACTTGTCCGTGTCTAATCAACGAAGCCTACGCCTTAGTTTCCTTCGTCGTTCTTCTCCTCCGTAGCGGGAGCTTCCTCGTAGGCGTAGTGGTCTTGCGCTCCTGGTTCTGGATTGTTGCCGCAAAGCGAGCGTGAGCACTCCGACCCCGTGCTCAGCGAGCCAACACACAGAATGTAGTATATAACATGTATGGCTAATCAAAGGATGGCTCAGGTTTATTTTATTTTTGCGAAGAGTGCTTTTGAATACAATTATATAAAAATTCCCTAAGACCTAGCATTTTGATCACATGTATATGTTGAATGCAGTAATAATAGTGATTCAGATTCCATCCACCATTACATGGCATCTGCACCATATAGCAATTTCTTCAGCGTTATAGCCGCTTAACTTACCACTGGGACGACACCCAGGACAATTCCAAACTAGGGCCTCACACTGCCCTCCACTTTTTCATTCCCATCCACAAAGCATTTTGAAATAGAACTATATCTGGTTAAGTTCCCATGTCTGCCCTTGACCGTGGGCACGGCTATTCGAATAGTTTTGACTCTGCAGAGTTTGTACACTTTCACCACAAGAGACAATCAACTCATTGCCCCACATGATTCCTTAGTCATGTGGTTGAGCAGACCATCACAGTAACTTTTCAAAGTACCTCGCCCCTTCCATCATTTCGCCCTATGGGTCGTTCCCACTTGCGGTGGGTCCCATACGTTGTGCGGGATGTCCTCCTTCTGAACGTCTAGCAGCTGGCTCCCCGCCCCTGCTAGCCCGCCACAGTAGAACTTCACCTTTCACGGGTGTCCCATTCAAGCCGTCTCACAGACCGCCACTTGCACATCCTCACACCACCTCCTGGAAGGATGACTTTCAGGGTCCGGCACATTTACTAAGCCAAGCTATACTTTACAGACTTGTGGTTGTACTGTTTTACACGGGTTGACATGACAAGATTCAGTCCTTAGTGGTATCTGGGCGGTCTATCACTAACCACTTTGTGCTTCCACTGCACCACACTGTGCTTCCACTGCACCACACTCTCACACCATCGAACCAATCCGCCCAGATATTAAAGCATGTTGGGGTTTTTGGAAACATACGATAATCATATTCATCATTTATCAGTCATTACCACCATGACTGCCCGAACAAATTTTCTCATGAATAAAGGTGATGCTCGGGATAATTTCTTGCCCCGGATTCCTATTCAATGCTAAGCATGGCATATGGTTACGGACTTATTTTCGAAATGTTACTATTATATTTTTGCTAGGGCGACAAGGTTCACACATTCAAATACTCAAGGAGGGGGTAATATTATTCAAGATAAACAACGGTATATAACTAGAATATCAAATTTAACATGTATTTGCATAAAAATAACAGCATGCATTTTGTTAATTTAAAACCAAATAATTTGCATAAATGTGGGTTCAACATGATCAAAGTATTGACTCGCCTGGGTTACAGTGGTCGGGTGCTGGATTATCCGGATCTCCTAGTGCTGCTGCCTCGAATGCGTCCTCCTGAGCTTCGTATGCTATTTAATCGTGCGAAATACCCAAATAAAAGAAAAGCAATCAATCACTCAAAAGATCACCAAAATTTCATATGAACTCTAAAAATTATGATTTCAGTTCCATTGGACAGATCTTGATTTTAGACGAATTTAGAATTTTGTCCCATTTGATTTGGAGTTAAAATGAATAAGTTATGATCCTTTAAAGTTCTCAGTTCAGTTAATTCCAAATATTATCAAATTTCTGACAGTGGGTCCCACATGTCAGTTTCTTTTTATTTTAATTCTTATATTGCTGTGTCGCTGACAAGTGGGTCCAGGTACTGTTCACTGGGGTCCATCTGTCAGCCGGGTCTCATTGCAGACGTGTCACTGACCGGTGGAGCCCAGTGGTCAGCGAGCCGCCTCGGTCACAGCGGCCGACAAGTGGGGCCCACCTGTCAGTCTGAGGGAAAAACCAAAAGAAATGCTCAACCGCGCGCGCGGAGCGGGGCTCGAACACGCGACGCGGGAGCAGGGGAGGGAAGGAATGCGCGCTGGTAACCAAGTGGGAGGGGGAGGCTTTGCCTACCCTATATGGGGAATGAGCCCCTTTGAGGTAGGTCGCGGGGGTGGCCGAGCAGAGGAAGTCGAGGACGGCGGCGCCGGCGGCGAGGGGTGGCCGGAGGGGTTCGGGGACTTCGTGATTTACAATCTCCGGGCGATGGTGAAGCTCCTGGTGATGTCGGCGGGGATGGAGGAGCACGGTGGCGGGCCGACGGCGTGCGACGGCGGTGGTCCAGAGAGGGGATCGACGCCGGCGAAGCTCAGGCAACGGGAGGTCCGGTGAGGGAGGGGGTTAGCTTCACCGTGCTCCCACGAAGCTCTGGGAGCTGGGAGGAGCCTGGAGGCGGCCGGAATCGGCGGGGAGGGCGGCGCCGGAGCTCGGGACGAAGAAGTGGCCGACGGCGAATTGGGATGCTACTGCTCGATTACTCGCAGGGGAGGGGGAAGTGAAGCTTGGCGGCGCTATTGTGACTCCTGGAAGGGGCTTTTATAGCCGGAGGAAGGCGCGCGGCGAGGCGGCATGTGGCGCTCCGCTGTTCACGCGAGGAGAAGGGGAATGAACGAAATCTTCGCCGGGATTTTGCAGGAGAGAGAGCGCGGGAGAGGTTCGCCTCCCCTCCTGTTGGTGCTTTGAATCCTGCTCGCGAAGTGAGAGAGAGAGAGTGGCGGATTTGCTGCGGCGGAGAAGCAACGCGAGCGAGAGAGGCAGCGCTGGCGCGTGGAGGAAGAAGAGGGAGGAGGAAGAAGCGAGCGCGGGCGGGGCCACTGCACAGCGGGAGAGTGGCGCGGGTCGCGGGCCCGTGAAGCAACGAGACGCGGGGCGCGGGGAGCGGGTCCACCGGCCAGACGCGAAGCAGCGCGCGAGGGGACGGGGCCACTCGGCAGCGGGCGCAGGCGCGTGCGGGCGAGCTGGGCTGCGGGAACGCGCCCGGCTAGGCCGTGCGTGCGTCCGCGCGCGGGGAGAGGCTGGGCCGGGGTGATGGCCGGCCCGGCTGGGTTATTTTCCTTCTTTTTTTTTCTTTTTTTTCTTTTTCTTTTCTTTTATTTTGTTTTTGCATCTAAATTTTGTATGTATATACACTTGCACATACATCTTGGGTATAAATCTATACACATACTTTCATCTCCTTCTTATGTTTGTGCATAAATATATATTTTATTTATTTATGGTATTCATGTGTATATATGTATATAGGTCCTTATATACACATGGTTCTATGCATATTTACATGAGTATTAATTTCCTTTAATTTGTTTACCCTAATTTTGAGGGATATTATTTTATGCTTATTTTCATTTCTCAACTTGGTAATTTATGGATCATCTTTTCAGATTCTTTATCTGATATTCGTGTTGTATCATTTTATGTGTGGATTTCTTTCCTCTTTTTACTTTTGAATTCACTTTACAACTACAAAAAGCCAACAAATTCCAAATTTAAATAAAAAGCAAATAAAATAAGCCAAAAACTCCACAATATATTATTTATATTTTTCAGGATGTTACAAATCTACCCCCCTTAAAAAGAATCTCGACCCCGAGATTCGGCCTAGCTAGTGAATAGGTCGGGGTAATCTTGACGCAGTTTATTTTCTCGTTCCTAGGTAGTCCTCTTTCCTGGTACGATGGTTTCTATTGAGCCCAATTTTAGTGGGTGGTCTGATTCCCAACATTCTTTATTAGTAAAATCTTGATAGGCCATTTCCCACGGGTCTCAAGTCACACTTAGGCTTGACTGCTTTCTAAGGGTTTGATCTTTCTGATATTTGTGGACAGGTCTTGGGCTTGGATACATGGAATACATGGTACCCATCTGCTAGACTTGCAGGCAGTTCTAGTTGGTAAGTTACTCCTCCTAGTGGTGTAGTCTAATATTCCTTTGGTGCCTTGTTAGCCAGTCTATTACAATTATGATGTCCAGAGTCTGGGCGGGCTACACTGTTAAGGGTTGGTTACCCTAGCAGGCGAGTTAAGTGCTTGTAGTTGCTAAAAGTTATGTAGATAACCTAAGCTTATTCACGAATCTTTTGGCTCTAAAAGATGAATACCCTGATTGTGTAAAGAACATGCGTTGCTATTAAACTGACAAAGAACGTACCCATAAGAATTCTGGCGGCCTCCTGGGCTTCCTCAGCTGTGATGTGATTAACTTGGCCGCGGTTTTGCGCTGAGGTGTTCCTGCTGGCTTGCGAGCTCTGATTCCCTTTGCTGGTTACCAAGGCTTGACTGCGGGTAGCGGGAGGCCCTAAATTGATTCTTACTGGATTTGTCTGCCGTTGCGGGCACTGGCTGACAAAGTGTCCCTTCTCTCCACACCCGAAACAGCTCCTGGTGGTGACAGGGTGCGCCCCAGTGGACTGGCTTGCTGAGCGTGGCGTTTGGAGGGAGCCACCACTGGAACGAGGTGCTGGAGATGAAGCATTGGATTGGTTAGGCTTTGAAAAGGAAGGTTTGTTCCAGAATCCTTGAATGAACCTTCCTTGAGGTTGTGGAGTTGTCATCTTGCGCTTACAACTGGCCTCAAGAATGGGGCGGGGTGGACGGGGCGCTCTCTCGCTTTTAAGGACCCCGAGCCGACCGGGCGGTGTGCGGGCAGTTGGCGGCAGAGGAGGCAAGTCCGGGAGCGACGTGCACGCGCAGGCGAGGACGGGCGGGTAGGTGCAGCAGCGTGGCATGAGGGGATGGGGGCGGTTGGCTGACGTCGTGCCGACGCAGGCGAGGACAGGGCGGTGACGCAGGGTTGGACGGATGGGTGACGGACTCAGGCGTGGGAGCAGTGAATGCAACCAAAAGTCAGAGAAGGGAGAGTAAAGAAGAAATTGGTTGGGGGAGGAAGGAGCCGGCCCGAGCGGCAGAGAGGGAAGGAGGGGGCAGGCCGGGCCCGTGCGCATGGGAGAAAAGGAAGGTGAGAGGGAAGGGGTGGGGACCCACGCACAGAGGGAAAGGGAGATCGGGGGAGCGGCCCACATGGCATAGGAAGAAAGGGGGGAAAACATAGAGAGGAAGGAAATTTTTAAGCACAATTTTGGAATTTGAATTTTTAACCTAAATTTCTACTTCATGTTTAAAACTATTGATTTTAATTTAATTCAAATCTTGTTCCCAATATCTAGGTACAATATCTAATATTTCTCTATTTTCTATTTAGTTTGCACTCGGACTTCGATTTTTGAATTTTAATTTGCACTTAGATTATTTTTGAGACTTTAAGTTTATAATTGAGTTTTAAAATTTTAAGTTTGAAAACCTCAGAGTTGAACCTGAGTTTGAGTGCTTGGGTCAATGTGATTTCCTAGATTTTGGTTCTTGGTATTTTTTAACTCACATTTTAAATTAATTTGTACCTTTTACCATCACAATTCTTATTTGTATTTGGGCATTATTTCCAATTATTATTTTTTTAGCACACACTTGGGAAAATCCAAATAAAGTTTCGGCAAAAACGTCAATGTTAATAAGATGCAAATAGAATTTTGAATTCTTCAAAACTTTTCGAACATTCCAAAATTTGGGATGTTACAGATGTTGATCTTGCAAACTTAGCATTCTCTTGTAATTGTCGTTCTGCCTTTGTAGCGGATGCACTAACTCATAAAGATTGTTATAGGGCTGAAAATTCATAATTCTTTTGACTTGATGGTTCAAACCTGAGAGAAAGCGTGCCATGGTTTGCTCTTCTTGTTCTTGCACCTTGGCTCGAATCATGGCTAACTCCATCTCCTTATAGTACTCCTCCACAGAATGTGCTCCCTGCCTCATATTCTGTAATTTATCAAATAGATCACGTTTGTAATGACGAGGAACAAAACGGGCTCTCATTTCTCGCTTCATCTCTTGCCATGATGCAATAGGGACTTCTCCATTCTCAGCTCTTTAAGTAATGATTTGTTCCCACCAATCCAAAGCATAACCTTCAAACTCAAGTGATGCCAACTGTATCTTTCTCTCATCCATATAGTGATGCATACGGAATATTTTGTCAACCTTGTAACATCCTGATTTTCAGAGCCTTTTTGAAGCTTCTTAAAATAAAATTCACCATTTGAATTTTTCTGGAATTAATTAAAGCTTAATTGGAATTTTATTAAATTGAAAGGATTTAATATGATTAAGATAAACATTAACATTTGCCAATGTTATTTTATTTGAGTTTCTGGTGTCTCAAGGAATTTATTGGAATTTTTCTGGATTTATTTGCTATTTTCTAGAGCTCAAAAGCCTTTATTTGTTTTCTGGAAAAAGGAAATAAGAATTAAAAAAACCAAAAACCAGCCGGCCGGTCCAGCCCGGCTCGGCCCAGCCGACCGCCGGCCCAGCCGCGCCCCGCCTAGCCACGCGTCGCCCATCCCCGCCGCCGCCCGCACGCATCGCGACCGTCCGATCTCCCGCGCGCGATCCCGGCCGTACGCGTGTCCCAAACCGCGTCCGACTCCGCGCCGGGCCGGGATCGATCGGGCCGCCTCGGCTCGCGTGCATTTAAGCGCGCGGCCGCCTCGATTCGCGTATCTCGCCCGTGCGCCGCCGCCGTCTCTCGCCCGTGCGCCGCCGCCGTCGCTTGCCGTGCGCCGTCTCCGCCGCCGTCGGCCAGGCCGTCGCCGACGCCGCCGTCTCCGCCGCCGTCGCCGCCGTAGCCGGTGAGCCCCGCCGGCCTAACCCTAGCCGCTGCCGCCGCCCGGACGTCCGCGCCTCCTCAGTCGCCGGCCGCGCACCACGCCGCCAGCGGACGCCCGCGCCCGCGCACGCGCCCCGCGACCCCTCGGTCCCCGCGCCCGCCACGCGTCGGCCATCGGCCGACTCCCGCCTCCCGCGCCGCCTCATCCCCGCCGCCCATCCAGATCTGAGCCAAAGGCCCAGATCGCGCCGCGTGGACGCCCTAGAGCCGTCCGATCGACCGCCGCCGCCGCCCCGCATGCGCCGCGTCAGCCCTAGCCACATCACCGTCCACGTCAGCCCTATCTGACGTGGCAGCCACGTGTCGCCGCCACGTCAGCGCCACGTCAGCCTCTGCCGCCCGCGTCAGCAGCCGCCGCCCGCACTGTTTCGTGAGCCGAGCCCACCGTAGACCCATCTCACCATGCGCCCGGTCTACAGCACAGTGCACTTTTCCAATTTCCCGATTTTCTTTAGATCCAATTTTCCAAGAGCCCGTTCTCCCTCGTCCTAGCTCCGATTGACCCGATTCTTTTTCCTAAATTCATCTAAAATTGAGCTCTACCTTTTGGTTAAGGTTTGAAAGTTTTTGGAGTTCATTTGAATTTTATTTGAATTTATTTTTGTCTCTTCGTTTTGTTTTCCCTCTCGTTAGATCACGCGTTCGAGGGAGCCGCCGTTGGATTTGAAGATCAAGAGCCGTCAGCTGAGCAAGGCCAAGGCAAGTCGTGTCCTTTGATCATGTTGAACCCAGTTTGCAATCTATTATTTAATTATTTTGTTTTAAATTATCTTGCATTGCTATTTTTTATTCAAACCCTTGTATTGGTAGTTATCGTCCCAATTGGTTATTTCCCTCCTTGATATTTTGGAATACCTTGATGCCATTGTCACCTTAGGTTGGGAATTTAATTAGTGATGCTATGTTATTTGTCACATTGGGTTGGTACGATTAGAATGCTTAGCCTTGCTTATTTTGCGAAAGGTTTCATCATCATATGTGATTAATTAATTTGACCTAATGAGATATTGAATCGTGGTTGGTGCCACTGTTATAAAATTTGTGCCGTGACGTTGGTGCGTCACTGGCGGTGGTTATACAAAATTGGTTTTCACTAGGGCGAATGATCGTGCAGTAAAGGGGGAAGTGTTGGAGCACTTCGAGGGATGTGGTAGTCTCGCCCGAGAACACTTAAGGACTTAACTTTGTGCGCCATTGATCTGAGTCTTATCGTGCAAACCACATGTCTGGTATGGGACAGACCTGGCTGATTAATTTGTGATGTTTCAATTCTGGTTCCGCCATTGGGATGTCAGTGGGTGTCGTATACATTCCACGGGGCGCAAGGGGGGGGGGGTGTGATGCGAAACCCTAGCGGGCGGGATTGGGTTGGAATTGAACATTGTAAAGGCCTTGTTGTGATTACCTTAAGCTGAGGCTAATCACATCGTGTGGGAACAGTTGTGCAACCTCTGCAGAGTGTAAAACTATTCGAATAGCCGCGTCCTCGGTCATGGACAATGCTCGGTGATTTCACACGAGGTATAGTTATTTCTAAAAAGTTTTGGTCAGTGGATGGTTAATTCACTGTTGGTTGGGAGATCCATGAGTGGTTGGTTTAGCTTATGGATGGGAGATCCATAAGTGGTTACTTCAATTCCTTTGATTATTGTTTATTATTGTTTTACTTCAAATGCGCCTTCAATCTATTATTGGTAATTTCAAATGCTGTTTTATGCAAATTAACCCTTTCAGCCTTCCATTGGTAAGCCTTGCATACTATATTGCATCATTTGTTACAAACGGCTTGCTGAGTACCAATGTACTCACGGCTTTACGCCTATGTTGCTCAGTTGAGGAAGAGGAGTACTACCAGCAGGATGTTCCAGAAGGAGAGTACTTCTACGGCTACGCGTTCTAGGCTTCGCTCCCCACTCGATTGCCTGTGGGCATGTCGATTGGCCACTACGTTTTACTTTGGATTTTCCGCTGCTAGCTTATTAGCCACTCAGGCTATTGAGATTGTAAGCTTGACCATAAGGTTGTACTCTGATATTTTATTTATATAGTTTGGATTTTCTTTAGAATATCGTGATGTGGATGATATTTATCTTTGTTTATGCTGTGTGCACTAGCGTGATCCTGGACTAGTGCAGAATACACAGGAGAGTCTGGATTTGCATATTCGGGTCTCTACAAACCTTCAATTCGCAAGTGAGATACTCCTCGGGATCTGTTCCACCTGCAAACTTGGGCATGGAAAACTTGAGTTTGCCCAATCCATCATCTTCATTGCGTGGACGATGTAATGATCATTGTAATGCAAAGCAAAATCACCATCCCATTCCATCGCATGTGCAGCACCACCACGGCTTCCACCTAGGCCTTGGCCACTCCCTCCATGGCCTCCTCATCTTCCTCCAAGCTGTGGTGGACGCACCACGTTGGCCGCCACTCGGTGTTGCGGTGTAGGAGATACATGTGCAGCAGCTTCTCCTCCTTGAACACTTGCTTCATCACCACCATTGCGAGCTTGTATGAGCCTAGTGAGGGCTCCAATGTCCTCCCGCAATTGGCGCACATTTTCATTAGCTTGTATCTCCATATTTTGCATCTCCCTTACAATTTGATCAGCAAAAGCATCATGCTTCTCATGGAGTTGATCTAGCCCTTGGCGTAGCTCACGTTGAAAGTGTTCACGGAGTGCCCCAAATTGATATTGCTTGACGAATGCTTGAGTTTCATTTGTCTCACCACTCTCATCATGGTGTTCTCCTCCACCTGACATGGTTAGCTATGCAAGAAGCAAATAGCTATGTAGAATAATGCTTTATGGAAATCACTCAATCTCACTGTTTTCTCTCCCAAGTAAAGTTCTTACCCTTCCGAAGTGAATTAAGGCCAATAGAAACTTACACCTGGTAGAAGTGACAACAACACCGTGATGATCAAGCAAATTTAAGAGCGTTCACTATTTGCACAACAACGGTTATATGGTGGAGCTTGGTATGAAAGTGTTTATCCTACACAATCTGAATTTCACGATGTTGTAAGATTAAGTAATAATCCAAGCTAGAAACTTTGCCCAAGTGCTGATCCAATAGGTTTAAGTGAAGTATATGAACGCACACGCAAAGATCAATGTGACTTAATGCAAACAAAGGAATGAGCTAGTTGGAAGCAATCTGAAACTAATGATGAAATAGCTCGTTTGCACAAGTACTAGAAGAGACGCTAGCTAATTGCAATAACAAGAATAGAGGGCACAAGATTGCTCAAGAAGTTTAGTGACTCAAACTGAAACTATGAACTAGAACCACTCACCCAAATCAGCCTTTCTCACTTTTTTCGGTTTTTTTGCTCTCCTCTTTTTTTTGCTACCAAACCACTGACCCAAATATATTCAACTCACTGTTCTGAGTCTATTGAGGTATATGGGTCACAAACTTTTTGTGGAAGGTAGGGGTATAAAAGTAATTAAAAGATACTCTCTCTCTCTCTAAACTTTGACTTTTTTTGATCGACTGGAGTGGGTGACACACAAGCCCAATGTTCAGTTATAAGTATTTAGGAGCAGCCCACGATGCAATATTAATGGCTAGTCTCAAGTATTCAAAGGATATAAGTGAAGCTTGTATGTATGTGTTCGGTTATTGCACATGGCAAGGTAACCCACGAAGCACCTCCCTAGAGTTGGTTTCGGATGGCAGAATTCCAAACGGTTTCGGAAGTGGACAGCTAGCCAAAACCGACTTGGATTCTACTCGGATTGCTCTTGGAGAGGTTGTAGACTCGGATTCGACTCTAAGAGTAAATTGAATCTACTTTTTGTGGACGCTAATTGAGGGATTCAACCAGCAGATTTTTTAGGTTTCACTTGGACACAAGATCAAGTTACGCGAAGGAACACAAAGATCAACACCTAAACAAAAATTCTAATGGACTAAAACCTAATAAAACTCACGCGAAAATTACAGATGCGAAACTAGGGTTTGGATTTTTTTGTTTTGGGTTTAAGGCACGCACGCACTTGGGCCTAAGGCCGAGTTCAATCTGGTTTACGAATCCTAAAACAATTCGAAATTAAAAACTAACTAATTACATGGCTGGATTATGCAATCTCAGCCCACTATTGGCACGCAGGCCCACAAACTCCTCAATTGGCACATGGGCCTCTTCCTCAAGTCTTGGCTGCATGGGGCTTCCCTCCTTTTGACATGTGACCGCATGGGCCTCCTCCCTTGTGGTCGCATGGCTTTCTTTCTCCATGGGGCTGGCCCATTGGTCCTTCCATCGTTGTTCTTACATTGCTTCAAATCTGAGAATGCACAATGTATTTGCATTAGGTAGTATACCATTCTCATCTAAAGCAATCAGAAATTCTTTAAGAAACAAAAGCACATATTGTTGTAGTAACTTAGCTCTTGCTCTTGTCATAGGGCATGTTGTAACCTCATCACTAGCTTTATCATACACCCTTGGAGTGGCAGGTGAATGCGTAGTAGAGATGTCCTCATCACTTGGTTTAGAGAGATTGAGTTTGGTTTTTGAGCCTTGTGCTCTTCTGGAAGGTTTTAAGCCTTTACGACTTGTTTAGCAGCAGCTCTTACGACCACGTGGTCGGCAGTAGCTTTTATGACCACGTTGTCGGCAGTGTCGTGGTCGGCAGCGGCATTTATGACCACGTTGTTGTAGTGGTCGCAGTGGGCATTTATGACCACATTGTCACAGTGGTCGTAGTGGATTTTACGATCACGGTGTCGCAGTGGGTTTTACGACCACGTTGTCGGAGTCGATTTTACGACCACGTTGTCACAGTCAATTTTTCGACCACGTTGTTGCAATCGATTTTTCGACCACGCTGTCACAGTTGGTTTTACGACTTTGTGGTCGATAGTCGTAGATTCGACTGGCCGTGGTCGATAGTCGTAGCTTCGGCTGGTCGTGGTCGATAGTCGTAGATTTGACTGGCCGTGGTTGATAGTCATAGCTTCAGCTGGCCGTGGTTGATAGTCGTAGCTTCGGCTGGCCGTGGTCGATAGTCGTAGATTCGACTAGCCGTGGTCGATAGTCGTAGCTTCGACTGGTCGTGGTCGATAGTCGTAACTTCGACTGGTCGTGGTCTATAGTCGTAGATTCTACTGGCCGTGGTCGATGGTCGTAGACTCCACTGGCTGTGAGCGATGGTCGTAGGGCTCTGTCTGAGTGGTCATAAGTCGTAGCAACCAGGTGCGATAAAGTCGTAACCGCTATGAGCGATAGTCGTAGCGTCTGCTATGTGGTCGTAACATCTGGTTTCATGGTCGTAGCTGCTAGCGATGGCCGTAGCATTTGTCTTCGTGGTCATAGCGAGATGTGTGATGATCGTAACGACTTGCGGTGTGGTTGTAGGAAGCTAGGAAATCTTCTAGGGCTTCGACCACTTCATGACCAGTGCATACGGGTGGTCGTAGGGGATTTACGACCAGTTGTTTTATTGTGATTGTTCACTGGAATATTTTCTGATATGTGCAGATTGATGAATCTTGTTTATAGTGCGGTGCTATGTGATGCTTTGTTTTGCTTGTCTATGATGGTCGCGGGACTTTGGAGCTAAGTCATGGCGAGGCATGGGAGAGCCGGGACTAGGCATAGGAGGTGTTGAGGTCCAGAACGGTTGGGGAGATGCCGAAGATGACTAGGCTTGCAAGGTGGCTGCAAGGATTGGACGGCAAGGAAACAGGAAGCTTCTAGAAAGGTGCATAGGGGCATTTTGGAGAAATGTTCAAGACCTGCAAAAGAAGGCTTTCTGTTAAAGCTGATCTGTTAAAGCATCTGTATCCTGTCCGTGTTAACGGGATGTCGAGAGAGGTGTGCGTGAAAACTCGGTGTTAGATGGGGGTTAACGGGTTTTCCTCGGTATCTAGAGGCTATAAATAGGGATGGAGAGTACCAGTCTGATTTGAGTCTCCTGGGTTTCTGTTCTTGCGTGAGTTCTTGTTTTCGGTGTTGGAGCGCATGTGCTCCTGGTCCTTCGGAATGGAGTGTCTGTAGACTCACTCTCAGAGCAATATATCATCATTTTGATCTATGTCTGTGTATGCTAGTTTGTGTGGAGTTGAGTTGGCTTTGGTCGTCTTAGATGTCATGTTTCTGTTCTTCAGTTGGGTTCTTCTTTTCTTGATCTGAGACTTCGTTCTTGGCTGTCTTGTTGTAAATCTGACCTGCCTAGTGTTGAGAATCCTTACACGAAGTCAGCTTGGCTATTCTATTCTCACTTGCATGGTCAGACTGTTCTCTTACTCTCTCAGTCTCTGTTTTGGGCTTTCACCGCAGTTTCTTGTGAAGATCTCATTTCAGTTGCTAAGTTTTCAATTAAAGATCAGAGCAACCTCTTGAGATCCTCACCTTCTTGTGTGCAAAGTCTCTTGGCCAATTGTTCTTTCAGTTGAAAGTTATTGGAATTCTTGGCCGAGTGGTCGTGCGCCTCACTGACCCTCCTCTGTTTTCAGAGAGCATTACGACCACGTTTTGCATTGTTAGCTCTAGGGTTTCATTTGCTTTCGACCACGTTGATCTTCTGGTTGTAGAGTGGTTTCGACTACGTCGGTTGTGTGACCACTCTCTGGTTTACAACCGCGTCAGTTACGACCACGTTGGTGACAACCACGGTTCCTGATTGGTTACAACAACGTTGATTGATCGACTACTAGTTAGCTTTCGATCACGGTGTCTACGACCACATCTGTCTTGGCTAAAACCATTTCCGATCACGTTGGCTCTGGTCTCGGCGGTCATCGACTTGGACGATCTCCGACCGCGTTGTCAGTTATCGACTGCATAGTCAAAGCTTTCGACCACGTTGTCGAAATCCGACCGCTCAGCCAGTCTTTGACCACGTTCTGTTTTCTGCAGTGTTCTCTTCGCAGTTCTGTTTCTCTAGTGGATTTCATCTAGAGTCTTCATAGCTCAGTAGTTATTGAAGAAAAGAGTTAAGTAGATACTTAGGGAGTTTTTGAAGGCACCATTTACCCCTCTCTGTTGCCTGTCTGGTCCTACAATGATCCTTTCTGTAGTAGTGTGATATTTAAAATGATTTTCAGTACCTTGCCAAAAGAATCTTTCTGTTCTGATCAACCTCGTTTTTCACCCCAATTAATTAGTGTGAGCCTACCATATAAGATAAAATCCTTTCAATTTCTTATAGGAATTAGGAAGGGGCTTTATTTATAAATCCAAACGAGATGCTGTTTTTTGGTTCTAGACTTCATGCTTAGCACTTCATAGCGAATGAAAATAGTTGAATTCTTAGAATTACCTTGATAATGCTCTAAAAGTGAATATGTGATGCTACTGAACTGCAAAACATCAATGGATTACACCGTAGAACTCATCCAAGACCATTGTAGTAGTGTAATGCTATTTTCTACAATGCCGGTCAAGCATGCGGTTTGCCCATCTTGTGTTAAATTGTTTTGAGAACAAATTTGCCAAGATTAAAAATTGATCTTGTGTTTTGTTTGATGCTATGGCATGATCTGAAGACCATAGTTGGGACATAGTAAGAGATATTTTTAGAATTAAGAAGGCATGCAACACTAGTTGCTGGCAATCAGACTCCAACACCACATTTGAAGCGCCCAGCATTGCCAACGCTTCAATCACCATCAGTACAGAAATTGCACCATACTACTTACACGAGGACAGGAAAGCACCTCTGTCATTTCCGAGCTAACACTCCAGTATCAGCACAGGAATCAGCAGCTTCTGGATTCTCTAAGCAGAAGCCAATACGAATAGGGCCTTAGCTCTATCTATCCATATGGATGCCACATTAATCAAAACCATCTCTACGCCGGCCACGTCATCCAAAACCACTTTGGTTTGGATCGAGGGTGGTAAGGTGGACGATTTTGTTAGTTCAAGGTTCTAATTCCAACGGTTTCAGATTTCAAGGTTGTAAAACGAAACGAGATCAGAGTTTAAGGTTGAAAAGTGGACTTTTTTTTTCTTCAAAATTTGATGTTTTCATTTCAGTTTAAAATGTAATTGTAGTGTTTGTGTGAAATTAATTGGAAAAGTACTTATCCGAAGATGTTTGGCAAAAGGGAAGTTGCAGGGATCCCTTGAAACTCCTTATTTAGTTACAATGGATTTTGTAAATTTTTTGTTTCTTAAAAAGGTACTGGATGAGCTTGATTAATTGTACGTGATGAATGAGGCGCATAGTGGTGGCAGACGATAGCCCGCTTATGCATGTTCCCGAACAATCTATTTCTCCTTAGAAAATTAGGATTTCTTGCGAACTTCAATAGAAAACGTTGATTTTTGATTTAACGGCCGAGTATTATAGAGAAGCATGCGCATTCCCAACTGTAAGGCGCAAGGCAGAGGATACTTATCTTCCAAAGATGTAAGCCGAAATTGCATATATGTTCACCTTCCCTCGCCTCCTAACTGCTCATCGGTCCTCGTTGCCTCTGCATGCATTCACTGCTCGTCCTTGTATAGTCAGGCACAGTGAATGTAAACCCTAATTAATCCGGCAAATCTGACCCTAATTAACTCATGAACCCGTCTAACTCGCCGTCGCCGAAGAAGACGACAACTCCATCGGTCAGAGCGCGATTCTTCAAGTAGATCGCATAGTTAAAAATTGGACCAATTCCCTCAAATTTTTTGGTCAACTAATGGATAGCAAATCCGTTAAGTAAAACATAGCAAGTAAGCAAATGCCATGTGTATCACAAACCGGATACGATGGCCATGGATATCGGGATCAAATCCTGGTATTCCGAATCAGTCTGAATTTGCAAGGCAAGTATTAACATCCCCCTCCTGGATGAGCTTGCCTGCTATACATGAAGGTGGACCAAAAAGAAAGAGAATGAATGAAGGTGCCGTGGTCTACGGCTGTGGTCGTCCGATGGTGTTATGCTGTATCCGTCCACCGGAAAACCACCCGTGGCAGAAAACCGACGGACGCGCACAGGGGGAACGGAAAAGCACTGGACGCACCGCGGTTTCGGCGCTGACCGCTGCGATCCAACACTAAACAATTGGAGGATGCCTTCTTCTTTCGCCACTTGCGCTCCAGGCGTACTTGCTCGTTAATCCCTCCTAGTAGTATTAAAAATTTACAAGTCAAGGTGGTGTCCAGTAAGCTGAATTGCATCGTTCTTTATTTCATTGTTACATTTTTTATTTCTTTGTTACGCACCCTTACAGGGTAGCACGACAGGTATGCTACTACTTAAATACTGACCACATGTGTCTGAGAACACCTTCCAACATTGCTCGTTTTCTCTGGGAGGACATGCCTAATTGACACGTTAAATTCTGCTGAAACACAAAGTTTTTAATTTATAAAAGGAAAAAGAGAGACAATTCCATCAAAACTTAACGAAATAGACAAACAAGGGAAAGTGAAAAAAGGGGGGGGGGGGGGAAATTCATCACCAGAGCAAGCATATTTTCCCTCCACAAATCTCTCTATGCTTTCAGATAAGCAACTACTCTAACCCCATTAACTTATAGCAGCGTTAGCTGTAGGCAACTTAGAATACTCCATACATATACTAGTGGCACGATGACGTCACTTGAAGAAAAAATTAACATTTCCATTTCTGACCAAGACGTGAGATATTATTGGTAATCCAAACAAGTCTCCCACTGCCAGGTGGGTCCGGTTCCTCTCCATGTCTTGCCCCTTCCCGCCCGCGACAACCTTGTCGGATTATTTATCAGTGGATTACCAAAAAAAATCCAATCTTTTGGCCGCCGTCGCTGTCTCTGGCGCGCGAGCGTTGCGTGCTTATTGTAGCAAGGCCTTTCCTCCTCTGAATCATCTCTAGCTCTGGTTCTTGTGGATCGTTGGTTGCGTTTCTTGCGCCGGCCGGGTAGGCGGCGATCGGATCGATGATGGGTGGTGGCGAGAAGCGGCGGGAGGCGTCGGACGCGGCGCTCGAGGAGAGGCTGCTGCTGCCGCCTCTGCCTGAGGATGCGGCGGCGAGGAGTGGAGACGACAACGGCGGCGGCGGTATGACGAGGAGGAAGCGGGAGAAGACGTACCTGGACGTGCTGGGCTTGTGCTGCTCCGCGGAGGTCGCGCTCGTGGAGCGGCTGCTGGCGCCGCTCGACGGCGTGAGGGTGGTCTCCGTCGTCGTCCCCTCCAGGACCGTCGTCGTCGAGCACGACCCCGCCGCCGTCTCCCAGTCCCACATCGGTAACCAACCTCCCCCCTCACATCTTGCTCAGAATTTAATTCGCACAGGAATCTTACAAATTTCAGTGTGTTGTCTTCTCTTGCCTGAACCAGTGAGGACTCTGAACAAGGCGGGCCTCGAGGCCTCGGTGCGAGCGTACGGCAGCAGTGGGATCATCAGCCGGTGGCCCAGCCCGTACATCGTCTCCAGCGGCGTCCTCCTCCTCGCGTCGTTCTTCAGGTTTTTCCTCCCTCCCCTGCAGTGGCTGGCCCTGGCGGCGGCCTGCGCCGGCGCTCCGCCGATGCTGCTCCGGGGGTTCGCCGCCGCCAGCAGGCTCACCCTGGACATCAACATCCTCATGCTCATCGCAGTCGCCGGTGCCGTCGCTCTCAAGGACTACATGGAGGCAGGAGTCATCGTCTTCCTCTTCACCACCGCAGAATGGCTCGAGACCCTGGCTTGCAGCAAGGTATCTTAAAGTCAAGTTCAGAAATCTTGGAATCCTGCGTTACTCGCCATTACCAAATTGTACTGATGAGTGATGAGAATTCAGTTTCTGAACATGACTGTCACATATTGTGAGGTCAGGCGAGCGCCGGGATGTCGTCGTTGATGAGCATGATCCCGCCGAAGGTAGTCCTCGCGGAGACGGGCGAGGTTGTCAGCGTGTGCGACGTTGCTGTAGGCACCGTCATTGCGGTCAGGGCCGGGGAGGTGGTCCCGATCGACGGTGTGGTGGTCGACGGGCAATGTGAGGTCGACCAGAGGAGCCTCACCGGGGAGTCCTTCCCGGTGCCAAAGCAACCGCAGTCCGAGGTCTGGGCCGGCACACTGAACTTGGACGGTAAAAAACTGCCTTTTCGGTTGCATTTAAGTACAACTTCTTAAAGTCTGAAACATCTGAAGATCCTCAAATGCAACAATGTTCATGTGGTACTCTGTCATGTTGCAGGCTACATTGCTATGAGGACGACTGCTCTTGCTGAGAACTCCACGGTGGCCAAGATGGAAAGGCTGGTGGAGGAGGCGCAGAACAGCAGGTCGAAGACACAGAGGCTGATCGATTCATGCGCAAAGTACTACACGCCAGGTACGCAACGCTGCACTCACCGTCAGACATGATCATATCCTGAAGATGTACAATGGACAACAAATTCAGCAGAAACATTGTTCTTGTGCAGCTGTGGTGTTTCTTGCAGCAGGGGTGGCTCTGCTGCCATTCTTACTCGGAGCACATGACATGAAACAATGGATCCAGCTGGCCCTTGTGCTGCTGGTGAGCGCGTGCCCGTGCGCGCTGGTGCTGTCGACACCTGTCGCCACCTTCTGCGCTCTCCTGAGGGCGGCGAGGATGGGGATCCTCATCAAGGGAGGGGACATCCTTGAGTCGTTGGGCGAGATCAGGGTCGTGGCATTCGACAAGACCGGGACGATCACCAAAGGGGAGTTCAGCATTGACGAATTTCGTGTGGTTGGGAACAAGGTTCAGATGAGACACCTTCTTTACTGGTACGATGATTTCAGCACTTGGCGTACAACTCCACCTAATGATATTACCTATACTGCATCAGTTCGAATTGACTTAACTGCTTAAATTCTTGTGTGAAATAAATTTTTATTGCAGGGTTTCAAGCATTGAGAGCAAATCAAGCCACCCAATGGCAGCTGCACTTGTGGAGCATGCTCAATCTAAATCTATCCAACCAAAGCCGGAAAATGTCGCTGAGTTTCGCATCTTTCCCGGGGAGGGCATCTATGGAGAGATCAATGGAAAACACATCTACATTGGGAACAAAAGGGCCTTGACAAGGGCATCCTGTCAGACAGGTAAACACTTCGTATCTGATAAATGAAGCTTCAGAACAATTCTGATTGAACTCAACATTGTGATGACTTTCGCAGTTCCAGAAATGGATGGTCTCAAAGGTGTGTCCGTCGGTTACGTGATCTGCGACGGGCAGCTCGTCGGGGTGTTTTCGCTCTCCGACGACTGCCGGACCGGGGCGGCAGAGACAATCCGGGAGCTGAGATCAATAGGCATCAAGTCGGTGATGCTCACAGGAGACAGCACCGCGGCAGCCATGCACGCACAGGAGCAGCTCGGAGGCGTCCTAGAGGAGCTCCATTCCGAGCTCCTCCCGGAGGACAAGGTCCGGCTCGTCAGTGGGCTCAAGGTGAGAGCTGGCCCGACGATGATGGTCGGCGACGGCATGAACGACGCCCCGGCGCTGGCCATGGCGGACGTGGGCGTCTCCATGGGCGTGTCCGGGTCGGCGGCTGCCATGGAGACCAGCCACGCCACTCTCATGTCCAGCGACATCCTCAGGGTCCCCGAGGCCGTCAGGATCGGGAGGCGCGCGCGGTGGTCCATCGCCGTCAACGTGGTGGCGTCGATTGGAGCGAAGGCCGCCGTCCTCGTCCTCGCCTTCGTGTGGCGCCCGGTGCTGTGGGCGGCCGTGCTCGCCGACGTCGGGACGTGCCTGCTCGTCGTGCTGAACAGCATGCTCCTACTGACGGAGAGAGAGAACGGCGGGAAGGACGAGGCGTGCCGCGCCACGGCGAGGTCCCTGGCGATGAGGTCTCAGCTCGCCGCCGGTGCATCGAACGCCGCAACCGCAAGCGTTCAGAGACCAGCTGGCCGTGAACGAACCAAATATTGCCATTGCTGTCAGAAGCCAAGCGAGTTGCTTGAGCACACGGTCGTGATCGACATCCCAGCCGGCCGTGAGCATCAAGAAGAGCGGACGGACAAGGCACGTACGACGGCGAAAGGCGTGGTCGCCACCGGGTGTTGCCGCGCCGACGACGCGACTGACCGTGACGCTTCCGTTGCGCCTACCGCGAGCTGCGCGTCGCAAGAATGCTGCTCCGGTGAAAGAGGAGACAGCAAGGAAGCAGGCGTAGAAGATAGCTGCGCGAGAGCCTGTTGCAACAAGGGAATTAAGATTGCTGCATGAGTCTGATTCTTTGCAGGGATTGGTGCAAGAATGTAAGGTGTTGCTGATCTAATGCTGAAGATGACAATCTCCAGTGCAAGTGAAAGGCTGATTGTAACATCCCAAAAAGAGACCTTTTGTATTTGTAAAAAAAAAAAATCTTTTATTTGTGTTTCTAGTCTTGTTTTTTTTAAAATAAATCTAGTGGTTATTCGAATTTCTTGTTTTGGGTCCCTTGCTAAAAGTCCAAATGAATAAAATGTAAATCTGGATCAGGAACCAAAACTAAAAATCAAATTAAGGAGTTTCAAATTTCCTTTGCAAGCCCTAAAGTTTGGAAAAAGATATATCAATTAAATTTAAATTGATTATCATTGGAAAGTTGAGATCAAGAATGGAAAATTTAAATCAAAAATTTATATTAGAAAATTTTCCCCATCTAATTAAATTAGCCCTTTATCAAATTCTGAAAAAATAATCATCTTCTTGGGCCGCAGCCCAGCTTGTTTCTCCCCAGCCATTTCTTTCCCAGGCCGCCCGGCCTCTTTCTCCTCCTGGTGGCCCGAACACCTCACTGCTCCTCCCCTTGTCTCCTTCCTCCATCCACCTGCTATCTCCACCCCGACCGCGTGTCCCCGCTGCTCCTGAGCGTACGCCATCGCCTCCTGCACCCGTCAGCCGCGCCTGTCCCCATCACCGTCCTTGCTACCACGTCACGCCGCGAACTCACGCTCGCCGAGGAGTTGACCCCAGAAAGCTCTGCCTCCGCGAATCCTGCTGCCGCCGTCCCCTCGCCCTCTCGTCGTACGGCCCTGCGCTCGCCTGCACACCCGTGGACCCCTGCTCCAATCCGTTCTTACGCCCACACGCAACCGTGAGACACTGTCCTTCGCGCGCTACTTGCCAACCAATCTCAGTAGAGCTGCGAGCCGCCAGCTATAAGAAGCCCGAGTGGCTGAGCTTTCCCTGGGCTCGCACTCGCCGCTGCCGCCTCCATGCCGTTTCGCTGCTCCGGTGGCGCCCCCGAAAAACCGGCCGCGTCACGGCGTGCCCCGAGTAGTCTCCTCCCTCCTCCCTCGAAGAATCGGATTCCGGCGCCCCCAGCTCGCCGCGCGGCCGACTATTCTCGCCGCCGGCCAAAACCGCCTTTCTCGCCGCCGTCTCCAGCTCAGCGCACGGTTCTTTGATTCCTCGCGTGTGGAGCATCTCAGTGTGGCCCCGAGGATCCCCCAACCGACGGTCGACGCCCTCCGCCGCCTGAGCACTCCCGCCACGGCGACCCGCCCTTGCCGCCGCCTGCGCACGTCGCCGGTGCGCCTCGCCATCTCCCCGGCCAAGCTGCCTCTTCTGGTGAGTCCCTAGTGGCCCCCTCCTGCTCACACACGCCCTACCCCCGTCCCTCTTCCCTCCGGCCGCCGGCGCTCCTTTTCCCTCCTCACCGCCGGCCGCCTAGAGCCGCCACCAGCCCATTTGAGCGCCACCCCGGCCGAATCTGCTGCAACCATGAGCTTCCTCGTAGTCCCAGGATCTCATTTTGCTAGTCGCCGGTGCCTCCCCAGCCACTGCCTGCCGCCGGCGAGATCAGCGCCGAGCGCCACCCGAGTCCTCTGTTTTGCCCCAGGCTCCTGCTCACCTTTCCTGTATTAATGACCCCCTTTCAGTTGAGAAAAGAGCAGTGGCCCAGTTGGTTAGCCGAGCGACGCCCTAACGCTCAGACCGGGGTTCGAATCCTTATCCCGCTGTTAAATTTTTTTTCTTCTTTGACTAAGGAGACTAAGGAAAAATTTGGAAATAATCCATAAAAGATAATAAATTAGGATATAAAATAAGATTATTTAAGATTGGATTAATTAAATTTCTTATATGAGTAAATTAATTTAGCAACCTTGTGCCACCTAAACCATAAATATAAAATTGCTCATCTAAAAAAACAAAATCATGAGACCTCTCTTATAATCAATACTTAAAATAATTCTCAGTAAATTCTTCCATAAAATGCCAAGGTTTAAATCAAGTGTCACCTCATATTTATTTAAAACATTCTCAAAAGTAATTAGAACATTAGTAATCTTTTGTCAGTATCCTGGTTAATCTCCCCCATCCATCTGAATACCTTGTCCAACCTATGAGACTTCCCTAATAAAAATAAATTAAATAAAGTAAGCTCGAGTCTCAGTATCTTACAATCGGCTATGTCTATCCTCGTCCCAATCTAAAAGCGGGATATTCTCGTAAATACTCCCTCGACGCCGATCCTTCTTTTAAATCCTTTCCCAGCGAAGTTACTCCGTCACTTCGCTTCCAACCAAAAATTTGTTTGAACCTATCTCTATCCTGCAACTCACTACATACTCTTAATCATAAGCAAATTATAAATAAACTCAATTAAACTTATTTGGACTTTTGCTGGATTTTTTGAATTTGTTAGTCGTTAGTTGTGCAATTAGTCACTGGAGCACGAAGAGACGACAAGTCGAGCCGGATCAAGAATTGGAAAGAGACGCAGAACAATGATCCAAATGATCGACTGAGAAGGCTTTGAATGAAATCGAGGCCATGGTAAATCGAGCAAGGCAAGTCATCACTTTGATCATATTGATCCTACATTTTATGCAAAATTATGTTCCTTTAAATTATCAAACTGCATGGTTACTTTATTATGCAAATGTATGTCAAAGCTTAAAGTAGTTACATTCCTATTTGATGTTTTAAATAATATTATGTCTTTCCTTGACACTTGAATCACCTGACCATTGTCACCCTAGATGTTAATAATAACTTTACTAGCTATGAGTCATATTAATGCCATGCTAGTCTTGACAAGTCCAGGGCACTAGTGGTCCTGATCATCACTCTTTAAATATGAAAACTGGTTTTTGGGACAGTCACAGGATGTACATGGCTGATTATTTGTGATAACTTAAGTTATGCTTCTCAAAACCCTAAAAATCTGCTATACCGGTCTGGGCGGATGGTAAGAGTGGTGGGTGTGGATGCAACACAAGGTGTGGATGTAACACAAAGTTTGTGGTTTGTGGAATGAACCGCCCGGACAAGTTAATGACTTAATCCTGTGATGACCCCTCCGTGTACAACAGTGCAACCACAAGCTGGCAAAATGTAGGCTTGGCTGACTAATTTACCAGACCCTTGAAATCATCTCACAGGTAGGGGAACGGAGGGATTGTGCAGGAGGAATAAACATCCGGCTTGAATGGGACACTGAGTAAAGGTGATGATCACCAGCTGCACTAGACATTGCGGAGAGTGGAGTCCAGCTGCGCTAGACGTTGTGGTGGATCTTCCCGCACAACTTATGGGACCTTTTTCATGAGGAATTAGCCCACATGGGTGAGATGACGATAGGGTGAGGTATTGTAAAGGCCTCGTGATGATCTCTCGATCTACATGACAAAGGAATCATGTGGGCCCATCGAGCTGATTGTCTCTTGTGGGTAAAGATGTACAACCTCTGCAGAGTACAAACTATTCGAATAGCCGTGCCCACGGTCAAGGGCGGACACGAAAATCTCCCTCGAGTTAGTTCTATTTCAAAACTTTTGAGGGTGGGAAGAAAACTGTCAGGCGGTTGGAACCTGTCTTTGGTAATTTTCCTGGAAGGATGTACTCCAGTGTTGACAATAAGGTGGAAGTAACCTATTGATCAAAATCTAGCATAGGTGGATGGAACCTACATTGCTACAATTACTGCACAATTTCAAACTCCATAAAGCATATTTGAAAAATGCTAAGTCATAGGAATTTTAATTATGATTATTGCAAAATGTCGCTTTTAGCAAATAAATGAACCTCAAGCCTCACTTGACAGCCTTGCATCTATTATTATTTGCATTTTGTGTGGTGGTTTGCTGAGTACCATTGTACTCACTGTTACTTAATTACCATCATCAGTCAATAAGGAAAAGAAGATCAAGCCCTATGGTGTCCTAAGGGAATCAAAGGAGCTGGAAGATGAAGAGGCCAAGAACTAGGTTGCGAACCCCAGTTGGCTGCCTGTGGGCAAGTCCTAAGGGTCCCACTTGAGTGAAGTTTCCGCTGCTGCATTTTATTTTCGGCCTGATCGGACCATGAGTAAGTTGTTACTATATTATCTACGCTTCCGCATAATATGTTTTGACATACAACAATGTACCTGTGAGTACTATCTACTGATCCAGAGAATAGTGCGGTGGAATCACAGGGGATTCCGGATGGCTAAATCCGGGGTCTTACACTGATGTTCCAGTGCAAGTGAAAAGCTGATGTTGCAATGCAAGTGCTGTCAGAATTCAAGTGGTGCATCATGTAATGTTCCTCGCTTCCATGTGCTAAAATGTACTGCCCATGCGGGGTTTACTTGCCGTTTTTTTGTGTAGTCGGTTTTGTACAGGTTGCTGTGCTCAGGTGCGAAGCGTATAGCTACCATGTTAACGAACAATAAGATGCTGATCCTGAAGTAGTACTGTGTAAAATAGTGACCCAGATGCTATACTCTTTAAAATCACGATTTTGCAGCTGTGATCCTACCGTTATCCAAGCATCCCGATCCTGTCAACCCTAAAACAATCTTGGCTATCTAAGTAAGGTTCTTGATCCTTACAACTAGACCTGGGAGTCAGGCCGGGCCGGCACGGCAGGACCAAATGGGCTTCAGGCCGAGTCGGGTTGTGCCGGCCTGAAATGACTCGCCTCCGGTGAGGCCTAGGCATGGCCCAAGGCACGTCGGGCCATGTCGGCACGGACATGGCACACGACGTTTGCCTGCCTCTACATGTCTCGGGCATCACTGCCACTTGCCCGCCTTAGACCCATAGCCAGCACGCAGAGCTAGAGGAGGCGTTGAGGACGAGCAACAAGCATTGGACGATAATGGGACCTAGACCCGGTAGGCCGAATCTAGAGGGCAATGGCGCCGGTAGGCGAGTGTCGACGGTGGTTGATGGAGGACGAGGTCACGAGGATGGGGGAGCTGGTGAGATGCGGTTCCGGCGATGGAGGAGGAAGGCGATGAGGGGTGGTTCGTGGACTCCCATGTCCTCTCGCATGCGTCCCCACAGCCGTCATTGTTGCTTGCCCGCCTCGGACCTGTAACCGGCAACGTAGAGTTGGAGGCGGCCTTGAGGACAAGTGGCTAACGGTGGATGACGACAGGATGAGGACCTAAGCAGGCGGATCCATAGAGCATCGAGCAGGTCGTTGGCCGTGGCTGGTGGAGGAGGAACCGAGGAATGTGAGCGACAAAACGAGCGAGGCCACGAGTAGAGGGAGAGAAAAATAAATGGCACACGGTAGCCAGCACCAAGTGTCAGACCTCAGAGCAACAACTCCTAGATCCTTTGTGTAAATCGCACTAGTCCAGAATCAGCTAGTGCACACAGTGGAACAAAGATACATATCAAGCACAAATGACCAACTAAATTTAATAAAAGATTATAGCCTTATGGTCAAGTTATATATCATCAATACTCATTGGCAAAATAAATAAAGGAAATAACAGTGAAAATAAACCGATAAATAGCGAAGCCTAAGAGCCTACCCATAGGCAGACAACAGTAAGACGCGGCCTACTCGTCCAGATATTCACCGTAGTAGAAGTCGTTCCCCTCTGAGATGAGATAGTAAGGTGAGTATAAACTTGTACTCCACAGGTCACACGGAAGAATACAACATAATGATAAAGGCAACAAAAGAAGGCGTATAGGATTATTTGAGCGCAAAACAGCATTTAAGGAAATACAATAAATAGATTGAAATTGCATAATTTAATACTGTAAGTAAAAGACAGTAACTTTAAAGAAAATAATACCGTTGGAACAGGCACCGATCTGACATCAACCTAACCACGGGTATCCCACCCGGACCATTTTTTCCAAAAGTTCTCATATGGATTCCATCCATCCATATGCTTCCAATCTCTCATGGATTCTATCCATTCATAAGCGTTTCATAAACTATTTTGAAAAACAAAGTCTAATTTGTGAAAAACTTTACTCAGCTTGCCCATGACTGTGGGAATGGCTATCCAGGATAGATTATACACTCTGCAGAGGTTGTACAGCTTTATCCACAAGACATGATCAACTCATATTGCCACGCAATTAGCACACTTCCTTAAGTGTGCGGCGGAGAGATCATGACAAAGCCTTTGCAATGCAAAGCCTTCAATCTGGAAAGCAAACACTAAGATTTTGTCCTAGTAAGGAATCTACCAGACCGAGACCCCCTCTTGAGCCTAGTGAGACTTCACATGGCCTACGTCACGCTCACTTTCAACCTACGATGAGACTCGGGTTGGGACCTGCAAATTAGTTAGCCAGGATTGTCCCATATCAGCCTAGTGGTAGTACGAAAAGGGCTTTGTAGCAGCAGCTTACAGATCGGTCCTTAACTTGACTTAGGCTCAAACCACATACGCCCGACAATCAACATTGTGTCATCGAACAGTAGTGCATGCCTACACCTACCACCTAACCATTATTCGTTCTCAACTCACCGAAGTCAAGAATACATTTGAAAAGCTCATCATTTTATATGTAAAGGGTATCCCAAGCCTAAAGCTATATCTATGCAGGTCTAAGCATTTGCTACAAAAATTCTCTAGCCATATTAGTGTACTAGCTATAGTTTTATTCTAAGGTGATAAGGTATCAAGGAATTCAATGTCAATGAAAGAATTAACAAGTAGGCAATAACTAAATTTAAAATTAAAATTGAAATATATTGAATAAAATTAAGCATGCAATATAATTTAAAACATCATAATTTTATTTTGCAATCTAGGGTCAATATGATCAAAGAGTGTGACTTGCCTTGCTCTGCATTCTGATGCGAATCGTCGTTGAAGAATTCTTCTGAATCATCGCAGTCTACACGTGAAAATTACCCACCAAAATCAAATAAAATCCAAATAATTCAAATAAACTTCAAATATTAACAAGGAGGGAAAATGAATAGATTGAAATTTTTGATGAATTTGAATGGGTTCAATTGGAGCTAGGACGAAGGGGAACAAGCTCTTAGAAATTTGAAATCAAAGAAAAAGAATAAATCTGGATTTTTGGAATTATTTTTCTAAAGGGAATTAGTCTTATGACATCATGCTGAGGTTAGACCTGATTATATATATTTTTAGACAAGAGGTTGACATGTGGGCCCAGCTCTTGTGGACCAAGTCCATGGATTGGATGGTGGCTGAGGTGGCGAGGATGGTGACATGGCACTTACGCGGTGGCTGATTGGGATGGATTTGCTGACGTGGCAGACATGTGGTGCTGACGTGGCTGACACGTGGTTGCCACGTGGGCGTGTGGTCTGACGCGGCTGGTTTGGCGTGGCGTGGTGCCCGCGTGGCAACTCAATGCTGGTGTGGAGCACCATGTGGCAGCCACCTCAGCTATGCCGTCTAATGTGGTCACGCCGGTTAGGGCGGTGTAGGGACCCAATGGTCGCTGGCGTTCCGGCGGGCGGTGGCGGCCGATGAGCAGTGTGAAAGAGAGGGGAGAGTGAGAGGAATGTGATGGTTCTCGCAGATTTTACCGAGGATGGTCGGAGAGCGATTGGCAATGAGGGAAGCGGTGGTGCAGACGGTGGCTCTAGCGAGGAGGGCCTTCCGGCGAAGCTCGGGCTCAACGGAGGAAAGGTTGAGGTCGATAGAGGCTCAGCGTTGTCGAAGACTGGGTCGGCGGGGAGATTTGCATATCGCCCGTTTCGCTAATAGTATATTTGATAAGGATAGTTTTCTGATATTAGAGAGAGGAAATCAACCCCTTGATGGAAAATATCAAAACAGTACGTGGCAAGCCACGGGAATCTATGTACATGACTAGTGCACTAGCGAAGCAAATAGAGAAGTCCAGAAGATCATTGATTTGTAGGCATTGGCAAATCAACTGCCTGACCACTTTAGTGATTTAAAGAGCATGATCAAGTCGCATGTGCCTGCATGCAATGCACCAAAGAGGGTTGAAATACAAAATAAAGTTAAAGGTATCCCTAATCCCTTTCAGAGGCTTTAGAATAAAAGGACGAGAACTTTGGCCCCTTGAATCCCAAGTAACTAGGGACGCCTGGTGAAAAAAGATAAGGAGGATTTGACACAACCAATTACCAAAGTTTCCTGAACCAGTAGAGGAGCCAGTTAAGACCTGGTACTAGTATGGTACCTTCAAGGAAAGGCATACCTGGATTTGAACATTCCCATGGAGGGAGAAACCACCATGGATGTGTGCACACACATTGGAGCTGAAAAACTAAAGCAACTTACCTCTGTAACTGAAAGGAGCGGTGAGCAATTAGAAGCACTAGAAGAATCAATCCATGGTAAAATAACTATAAACTATGTGCACATGGTAGAATCCATGAATAAGACAACAACCAATGTTGATATTTATTTTGCAAAGAAAATTATCACAACCATCAATCTTGATCCAAAGCCCGCATCGCTTGCTGAATGCAAGAAAAGATCAGATTGGGAGGATTGAAATAAGTCAATAGAAACTGAATTATTATCTTTGAATAAAATAGTGGTGTTTGGGCCTGGAAGCACATGCCTCCCCATGTGCACTTCGTAGGGTATAAGTGGGTATTTGTTTGAAAGAGAAATGAGAAAAAAAGAAGTTGTAAGATATAAAGCAAGGCTCGTTGCATAAGATTTCACTCAACATCCAGGAGTTGATTATGAAAAAACCTATTCCCTGGTCATGGGTGGCATTACCTTTAGATATTTGATCTCGATAGTGGTGAACTTGAATTTAGAAATGAAATTGATGTATGCGGTAACTGCATACCTTTATGGAAACTTAGATTCGGGCATTTATATAAAGGTGTCTGAAAGTATCCATGTCCAGAACCAAGACAGAGCAAATAGAAACCTTTACAGTGTGAAACTTAGAAAATCACTATACAGACTTAAGCAATCAGGTAGAATGTGGTATAATTACTTAAGCGACTTTCTATGCAATAAAGGCTACACAAACAATGAGAATTATCCCTATGTATCTATACGACGATCCCAGAATGGATTTTATATAATCTCTGTAACATCCCGAAAATGTAAATTTGAAAATGTGAAGCTCTTGAGTTATTTTGTAACATATTCTATTTGAATTTGGATTTTTATGGTGTTTCTCTAAATTTCGGTTGAGGTTCTAATAAATGAAGAAAATTCATGAAGAATTAAACAAATGATAAAGTATGGCAGAATTATGAAACTAATAGAAATTTATGTTTTAAAAGTCGAATATGAAAAGATGATCCATTAAAAGGGGGAGTACAACTTGAACCCAAAATATAAAGTTTTATTTGAGAATAGTAATAATAATAGGAGTAAACAAAAATTACGTGAAAGAAACATGCATATACATATATATATAAATATATAGGGTACTCTACAAAAGTAAATAAATGAATATGTGGTAAGGCTAGCAACAAAAGGATAAAATTGAATAAAATTTATAAAGGAACAGAAATGTGAAAACATATATATACACACACACACACATCCATGTGCACACATAAATCAATGGATTAACAAGAAGAAGACAGAAGAGAATGCATTCGGCCCGTCCGGCCCATTTCCTCTCCTCCCTCCGGCTCCCTTCCTCTGCCCGTGGGCCCCCATCCCCGTCCCTCTGCCGCGCGGGTCCGCCCCCTCCCTCTCTTTCTTCTCTTCTTCCCTCGTGCGCCCATGCCACTCTTTCCTCTCTGCTGCGCTCATCTTCTTTTCCCCCCGTGGCAGCCATGCACCAGCCCTCGCCCACCGGTTTCCCCCGTCGCCCACGGTTTCCCCCGCAATACCCCGTGACCATAAGAAGCTCCCCCACGCCATTCTCCTTCCTCCTCCACCCTATCCCCCCTTCCGCCCGTGCGCAAGCCGCCGCTGCCATTCCCACTGCCGCTTCCTTCTTGATCGGTCTCCAGTCAATTCCTCGCCAGGGGAGCACCGTCTCGGTGCCCTCAACCCGTCCCAACCGCCAATTGAGGCTCCCGTCGCCCGAGCCCTCCCTCCTGCTCAAGCTCCCTCCACTTCCCTCCCTCTTTTCCCACAGCACCGCCGCCCCGAGCTCACCTCGCCGTCGGCCGCTTTGTGCTGCTGCCCGCCCGCCTTGCCGCTGCTCTGACTAGCGAGCCGCCTCCCAGAGCCCCCTCACCCTCCACTCAACCCATTTTGGTGTTCGTCACCCCCTCCCCCGCCACCGCCTGCCGCCGGCAAGCTCAGCACCGTGCGCCAGCGATTTCCCCTGTTTTAGCCTCAGCAACTCCTCAGTTCATCTACTTTTCCCTTCCAGTTAAGTCAGCCCAGGCCTTCGGCCCATTTGGCTAGCAGCGCACGCGTTAAACATCCCAGCCCGAGATCTTCGGTTCGAATCTAGTCGGCCGCACTATTTACACCCCATTTTTTATTTTATTTTTATAATCCTTTTTAATTAAGAAAAATTAATAAGAAATTTAGAAATAATCTAGGGAAGCTAATAAAATTTAATTAGCATACAAATGTGATTATTTAAGATTTATATTTGGACTAGTTCATGTATGCATAATTGATATGGTATAAGTAATCGTCTAAATGGGCTAATTATTAATTCAAAGCAATAGTAAAGAAATATGACTATAGTTAAATATTCAAACTTAAGATTACCCTTAATAATAATATATGCCCTAACATTCATCATGCTGTCGTTAAATAAATCTTAGTGGTAGATTTTGCTAATAAGCTATATTAAAATATGAACCCATATAACAAGCCTTGCTAGACAAATAAATTTAAATTAAAATAAAGCTAAGCCTAATAATAACTAAAGTATAGCCAAGATAATAATAGTGCTATTAATTAAATCTTAACATTAGATTTAAATGAATAATAATACTGAGCATAAATGTATACAACAAGCTAGGACCCGTGTAAATAGATTCTAATTCAAATTAAGCTAAGCCTAGTGCTAACTAAGGATACATAAAATGTTGTACCACAAAATGCTATGAAACCCAGACTTTAAGATTAATTCAGTACGCTAAAAATTATATACATCGCTTATATATAACATGTGCCCTGAATATTAGCGCTCGACAAAATAATACACAGCTAGACTTGTACACCGATTCATAGGTCTAACCTAACTCATGGAACTTCCTTGATAAATACAAAAAATAATAAAAGAGATTATTAATAAAAAAGATCAAGTCATCGTATTCTATCACCGATCTTGCCACAAATCACCTGAATCACCCATTAACTCATAATAAAACTAAATTGAGTTTATTTGGATTTATGTGGATCTTTTGAGATATTTGCCTTTATTTGTATTCAGTCATTTAGCACGTAAATAGATATTGGAATCCTGAAGAATCGAGGGATCAAGCGAGATCAAGAGCGAAGTGAAGAGAAAGACCAGAAGCTCAAGAGAAAGCATTGTGTGAGCTCAGGACCGCGGTAAACCGCGCAAGGCGAGTCAATGCTTTGATCATACTTGAACCTACATTTATGCAAATTTGTTTCCATTTTAAACTATCAACTTGCATGTTGTTATTTTATGTGTCAAATTATGTTCGATTTCCAGTTGCTAGTTACACACCCAGTATTGCACTTGTTAATATTACTCTCCTTGAAACTCTTGTGAATATGAGCCTTGTCACTCTAGCGAAATTATGATATTATAGCTTTCAAAAATAAGTCTACAGTATATCGCCCTGCTTAGTATTGCTTAGATATCCGGGGGTACCAAAAGTGCCCCAAGCATCAATTAATTCATGAGAAACTGGTTTGGGCAGTCATGGTGGTAATGACTGGTATATGTTGGTATGATTACTTTATACTCCTAAAAACCCCAACTTGCTTAAATATCTAGGCGAATGGTTCGGGGGTGTGAGTGGTGCAGTGGAAGCACAAAATGAATAGTGGTAGAACCGCCCAGATAACCCTAAGGACTGAATCTTGTCATGACCTCCTGTGTAATACAAGTACAACCACAAGTCTGTAAAATACAACTTGGCTTAGTAGATTTACCGAACCCTAAAAGTCATATCATCGGTGGAGGAGGTGAGGTAGTGCAAGTGGCTGTCTGTGTGACGACTTGAATGGAACACTCGTAGAGGGTGAAGTTTTCTGCGGCGTGCTAGCAGTGTGGGTAGCCAGCTACTAGTCGTTCAGAAGAAAAACATCCCGCACAACCTATGGGACCTGCCGCAAGCGAGCCAAGCCCATAGGGGTGAGATGATGGAAGGGGTGAGGTAATTTGAATGGTTACTGTGATGGTTTACTCAACCGCACGACTAAGGAATCGTGTGGGGGCAACGAGTGGACTTTCTCTTGTGGGTAAAGTGTGCAAACTTTGCAGAGTCAAAACAATTCAAATGGTCGTACCCACGGTCAAGGGCGGACATGGGAACTTAACCAGATATAGTTCTATTTCAAAAACTTTGTGGGTGGAATTGAAAAAGTGGAGGGCAGTAGAAAACCCTGATTTGTGTTGCCCTGCGTGTCGTCCCAGTGATAAGGTAAGCGGTTATAACGCTGAAAGGTTAGCATATTGTGCAGAAACCATGTAACGGTGGATGGAATCTGGATCACTGTTACTATTGCACTCTTTCACATACTATGTTTTAGTCTAAACTGCTAGGTCTCAGGAAATTTTTATGTACCATATTTCAAATGCAATTTATGGCAAATAAAATAACCCGAGCCTTCCCTTTGATAAGCCTTGCATATTATCTATTTGCATCCTGTCTATTCGCTCGCGGAGCACGGTGGTTTGTGCTCACCCTCGCTCTCACAAAATCCAGAGTTCATAAGTCAAATCGCTACACTACAGCAATACATCTGGCCATGATGGTGGAGAAGATGAAGAGATCAAAAACTAGGTCGTGAACCCCCTGTCGGCTGCCTGTGGGCATGTCCTGAGGGTCCCACCTGTGTGCTTCGTTATTCCGCTACTGCAATTTAATGATTTCGGCCTATTCGGCCCATGAGTAAGTCTACTATTATATTTATGTTTCTGCGTGATATGTATTTTGATGTCAAGTACTGTATCTGTAAGCATTATCTACTGATCCAGGGAATAGTGCGGGAATCACAGAGGATTCCGGATTGTAAAATCTGGGTCCTAAAATCTCAGTGTATGTAGATGATCTGAATATCATCGGACCCTGGAAGATATAAAGAAAGCGAGCTCTTACCTGTAATCAGAATTCAAAATGAAAGATTTATGTAAAACTAAATATTGCCTAGGTTTGCAGCTTGAGCATGTCCCTGAAGGGATATTAGTACATCAGTCCGCATACGCTCAAAAGGTGTTAGAAAGGTTTAACTTTGAAAAGGCGTACCTATCAAAAGTACCGATGATTGGAAGATCTTCACAACAAGATAAGGATCCGTACCAATTTAGAGAAGAGGGGGAAGAAGTTCTGGGACCAAAATTTTCATACTTAAGTGTAATAGGAGCACTTGTGTATTTAGCAAACTACACTAGACCAGATATTGCATTTGTCGTAAACTTGTTAGCAAGGTATAGTGCAGAACCTACCAAAAGGCATTAGCAGGGAATAAAGGACATCTTCCGATACCTCCATGATGTAAAGACCTTGGACTGTTCTACAGAAAGAATCATGACTTGAATATGACTGGCTATGTAGATGTTGGGTACCTGTCAGACTCGCATATAGTTAGATCACAAACATGCTATGTATTCCTATGTGGTAGAACTGTAATTTCATGAAAATTATCTAAGCAAAGTCTTGTATCAATTTCGACGAATCACTCGGAAATTATAGCACTGTACGAAGCCACACGAGAATGTGCTTAGCTTTGACGAATGATTCACCACATCCAGCAGTCATGTGGATTGAATATCATGCAAACTCCCACAATTATCTATGAAGATAATGCAGCTTGTGTTGTACAAGTGCAGACGGGTTACATGAAGAGTCATCTTATAAAGCATATCAACCACACGTTCTTCTATACTCGTGAGTTACAAAAGATAGATGAAATTAAGATACTGCATACTAAGTTGTGTGAAAATCTTGCAGATTTATTCACTAAGTCACTTCCAACATCTAACTTTGAAAGGTGTATACGTGGAATTAGAATGATGAGACTTAGAGAAGTGCAGAACTCAGTAGAGATTCTTCTCGAACTCACTATTAAAACTTGATTATGAAGATCAAGTACCTAAAAAATAAATCCGGTAGATTAAATGAAATTTGGTAGATTATACTCTTTTTCCTTTGACGAGTTTTCTGAAAATTTCTCGATCAAGATTTTTAATGAGGCAATTCGTGCAACATGACATAACATGTATCATATACTCTTTCTCTAAATTTTTTCTATTAGGTTTTTATGAAATTTTGATGAGGCATGAATGTGTCGGATAAGTGCTCAAAAGGGAGTGTTAGGAAATCTGGACCTGAGCCTATAAACCTGGCTTATAGTGGGCACATCACCTTTTAGTCTATAAATAGAAGGTCCTAATGATTGTAACATGTAATTTTGCAGAAGGAAGCAATAAAGAAAGGAAAAAGGAGTTTTTCATCTCTTTGTATTCAATCTATTTTGTTCTTACATTATTCTGTCTTAATTTATCTTTTGTTTAACAGAAATTATTTGGAGTGAACTCGGCATCGGTTTCTCAACAAATCCACCTATATTGCTGACGTAGGCTTGGGTCGGATGGGCTGCGGTTGCGCACGAACCGTGTCTGTCTGCTGTTTGCCTGTTTCTTTCGTTGCTTTTCCCTTCTATTGTAACTGCCGTGGCCTGCACAACTTCACAGGCCGTTCGATCTAGAATCTACGGCTAGGATAGACGAAGTCAGCTGCCAGGGATCTAGGTGAGTGATGCTACATAGCTATGTCTGATGGATAGGAAAAGGAAACAACAATTTTGCTACTCAGCTCCATGTTGTATTGTGGCTTCCGCCTAGCTGTGAGTTACACGTTGGACCTAAGGTTGTGCACACTTACAATTACGAGATTATTTTACAGGATTTTCCAGGATGAGGTTTGTGTAGTTACATTTTAAAATCTCCCTAAAATCTACGGTAGTAGGATGTAAGAATTACCCTGAACAAGATGCAACATGAGTGCATGACTAGAGGTGTCCAAATGGGCCGGGCCGTGACGGGCCGCACCACGGCCCGGCACTGTAGATCCGGCCCACGACGGCACGGCACGGCCCGCCCAATGGCACTAAACGGGCCGTGCCGGCCCGGCACGGCACGGCCGGCCCGATTAATTTGAAAAATAGCCCTTTTTTGTGACCGTTGGGGGGTAAAAAATTCGGAAAAAATAGCAAAAAATTCAGAAAAAATCTGAAAATTTTCCTATAAATAGGGGGGCATCCAGCCTCCTTCTTCCACACCTCAAATCTCATTCTTCTCTCTCGGTTTAGCTGTCAAAAATCTGAAAGTGTTAGCGCAAATTTGGTCAAAATTCGGGCAAAATTCCGAAAATTCAAAAATCTTCAAATTTTTTTGTGAGAGATGCAAAGGAGGTAATAATGCTGTCTTATTTTAATTTTTTGGTATTATTTGTTGGATTAATTTTTTGCTATTATTTGTAGGTTTAATAGTAAGTTAATCGTTTTTGCTATTTCAATTTGCAGTTGATTACTTGATTAATGGAGAACTACGATTTTCAACTCTCCGAATTCGGGCTCTCGGTGGAGGATATGCAATCGTTTCAACAAGCATATCCATCCGCGGAAGGTCCACATGTACAAACTGGAGATGCCGAAGAAACGACGGCCCCGGTGGCCCAGGGTCCAATCGATCCATCTTCTGCTGGCTCAACAAGTGCATCCACGACCCAAAGCACGGGTGCAAAAAGAACAAGAGCTAGTACATCAACAGTTTGGAATGATTTCGACAAGAAGATCAAGATCGACAATGATGGAACTGAAGTGAGGTATGTTGTTTGTAAAATTTGTGGTAATGAATTGAATGCAAAATCTTCAGGTGGGACGGGTCATCTACAACGACATGCTGCAAGCTGCAAGAAAAGGCAAGGAATACAAATGCGCTAGACACAGCTGCAATATAACCCCGACGGCTCGGTACGTACGTGGGAGTACAACCCAGAGGTAGCTCGGGAATCTCTTAGTAGATTAATTGCTTCTCAAGATTAACTTTAATTTTTGGTGAATCTGATGCTTTCCAAAAATATATTAGGACTGTTCATAACCCTCGATTTAGTACTGTATCTAGGCAAACAACAACTAGAGATTTAATTAAATATTATAACAATTGTCGTGATAAATTGAAAGAAATGTTTCATACATGTACATTGTCTATTGCTTTGACATCCGACATATGGAGTGGTAGGGCTAGAGAGGATTATATTAGTGTTGTTGCTCATTATGTTAATGATGACTGGATAATGGAAAAAAGAATTATAGGATTTAAATTAATTAATGTTTCACATAATGCTGAAAATATTGCAGAAAGCATTATTAAAGTTGTAGAAAATTTTGGTCTCACGGATAAGATTTTTTCTATAACTTTAGATAATGCAGCTGCAAATACTAAATCTATGGAAATTTTACTCCTTTGTTTAATACTTATGCACAGTCTTTCTTATTGCATCAACGTTGTGCTTGTCATATTATTAATCTTATTGTTAAATCCGGTTTAAAAAGATTAAATGCTTGTATTGATTCTTTTAGAGATGCAATTTCATTTATTAATTGTTCTAACCAACGAATAGCCGCATATAAGAGTTTTTGCGTAGCAATGAATGTTCGTCCTAGAAAATTTGGTTTAGACATGCCTGTTAGATGGAACTCTACTTACCTTATGCTTAAACATATATTGCCATATAAGAGCACTTTATCTGTTTTCCTTCACACCCAAAGTCATCAATCTCGTAGCTCCTCCAGTAGAACCCAAGTTAGAGACCCTGAACTTACTGAGGACGATTGGGTTGTTGGTGAAAAAATATTTTCCTTTCTAGAAATTTTCCATAAAGCTACAATTTGTCTTTCTGGAGTATACTACCCAACATCTCCTATGATTGTTCATAATATTGTTGAAATTGCCACTCACCTAAAGGGTTTTGAAAATGATCTTATACTACGGGATGCTGTAGTTGACATGAAATCTAAGTTTTTAAAATATTGGAGAGAAATTCCTATTTTATATGCATTTGCTTTTATTTTGGATCCTAGGGCCAAACTCCAAAGATTTATAAATGTTTTACAAGTTTTAAGTGAGGCTACCGATTTAGACTATTGTTCATACTTTACATTAGTTAAGGATAAATTATATGAGGTATATAATAAATATGAAAATAAGTTTGGATCTGTGCGTTTGGAAAGACCTCCGGTAGTCCCTAGCACCTCTAGGGGGGCTATGCAATGGGGCAAGATTTTTGATTCTTCGTCTAGTTCTCGTGCAGGTGCAGGTACACAACAGTTAGGAGGAGGAAGGCGACAAAGCACTAGAGACCTATCAAGCTATCTCAACAGTGATAGCGTCAGCTTCGAGCAGGAGTTGAACATCCTCTTATGGTGGCAAACCCAGAAGGTATCATATCTAGTGCTATCCATATTAGCGCGGGATGTGTTGACTGTTCCTGTCTCTACAGTCTCCTCGGAGTCAGCATTCAGTCTTTCCGAAAGAATAATCGAGGAGCGACGAACAAGTCTCTCCAACGAGATGGTCGAAGTACTTATGACCGTCAAAGACTGGGAACAAGCTGAATCAAGACTCCAACATACTGCAGATAATAAAGATTTAGAAAAATCTTTTGAGAATTTATATTTAGATAGCAATGAATAGGATTTTCAATATTTTTCTTCACATGTGGTCACTAATGAGCTTTATAGGCTGTACTCTTTTTTCTTTACCAAGGTTTTCTCAAATTGAGTTTTTACTTGGTAAAGTTTTTAATGAGGCAGCCATCCCATGTAATTTAATAAGTTAATAAAGCTCATTATGTCATTGAAAATATTTATTTTTGTGATTAACAATGTCTACAATTTTCTATATTTTTCTGAATTTTCTACAACTTTTTTACAATTTTTCTTAATTTTTCTTTTTTTTTCCGACTAAACGGGCTAGCGGGCCGGTACAGCCCGTTTAGCCGAAATCATGCCCGGGCCAGCACGGCCTCGGGCCGTGCCTAGGCTCCCACCTCGGGCCGGCACAGCCCGTTTAATACACGGGCCTTAACGGGCCGTGCCGAGCCCGGGCCTGTGCCGTGCCGGCCCGGCCCATTGGCCAGCTCTATGCATGACACAGGACCAAATAAATCCAAGGAGGCAGCAACTGTACAAGGGAGAGAGAAAGGGAAGACAGCAAGGAAATAACATAGTAACCAAAATGGCATGAACAAATTTCTTCTAAAGAGACTACAATGACCAGTATCCATATCTCAAGGAACAACCACAACAGTAATTGATTGACCAGTTTATGAAACCAACTATCCTGTATAAGTCTTTCCCAACATCTACCACAACAGTGCGCAATGTCGAGCAATTCACATCTGCTGCCAAGAGTATTGATGTTTGATTGATCAGCCGAGTCAGCAATAGGGGGGCCGGCAGCCCCATGCTTTTTATTGCCTGCCTTTCTTGGAGCTGCAATCGGGGCACTTGTAGTGCTTTATGTGCTCCGCCTTCGCAGGAGTAATCCTCACGCATTTGCCATGGAACCACCGCTCGCAAGTGTCGCACCCGATCCAGAACTCGTTCGAGTTGTAGTGGCCACCACAGGTTCCACAGAGGGTTTCACTGTGCTCTTCGTCGTCCTCATACCCATCATCAACAATCGCAGGCCTCGAGTCCTTTGCCTGCCCATCATTTGTTCGCTGCATAACAAATTCAGATTTCAGTTTGTGGAAGCTCAAAAGGCAGACAGTTAGATAATGTTTTGAGATAAGCAAAATAATTAATAGAGCATTAACATGGCACCTTTGTTGAGTGCCTCGATTTGCCACCGTTATCAACACCAGACTTACTATCCCGTCCATGCTTCCGGTCAGACAATGCTTCAAACACAGTTGGATGGTCATTGATCAAGCTGAATAAACGCTTCCTGACAAACAAGGGAGCAAAATATTGAACCCAAGAAAAGAATAAAGTTAAAGCTTCCAAATAAACTTTCCACTGACCTCATATGAAACTTTGCATTCTTAAAAGATGTTGATGGGTGTCATCATAGCAGGAAATTCAAATCAGAATGAGAATCCAGGATACCAGGTACTCCACATATGGTGGAAATCTTTATTTCTACATGTTAGCCCAACTAGGATAGGTAACGAACATCAAAACTGCGTATTAGCTTGAGAAATGAAAAACCCTATAGGCAACTAGAGCACAATTTTAGCTACCAGGACACCGGGTACAAAACAAAATTTAGTGGGGATTAGCACCCCCCCCCCCCCCCCCCAAGCGCCTGGGCCTTGGCCAATGACCCAATCGATCAGTCAACACCCACAAGGCCTAGGACGTGGCCATGCCCAGGCCCATGCCATTCGTTGTCTCACTGCTTGGCCTGGCCCCTTCGCTCGCACTACCTCTACTTGGCCTTGGCCCTTCGCTCACTCTGCCTGGCTCGCATCGGATCAGTAGCACAAGAGGGGAGGAAGGCCAATAGACAGAGGGAGCAGTAGAAGGGCAGAAACCGAACCGCCCCACTCGTGGCTCACATGGCCACCGCCGCCGGTCGCCAGACGACCAGAGACCTTGCCTGCACGCGCTCACCCAGTCACCCCCCAGCCATGGCAGCTTCCCCAGGTCGCTGTTGGTTGTCGATCGCCTCGACGATAGTGGAACAACGGCGGCAATTCTACTAATCGAGTCTGAGTCGTGAATTGGCATAGGTATTACTTCTTTGATGTAATTTTCTCCTAATTCTTCCGATTTCTTCCTAGAAAAGGGACTTCTCAATTTGATAATACATGTTTTTCCATCAAATTTTAGGGTTATGACTTAGGGTTTCAACTTTCCAATTAAGTTTTTGGGATACCGGTCAAATTGCAAATTGGAGGCAAAAATTGCACATGATCATGATAACGTGACCCGTGCGCAGTGGGCGCAATTGCTCATCTTTGACTGCAATGTCAAGTAAGTAAGCTTAAAGTAAAGCTTTAGAGTCTGTATGCTTGTTTGATATCTCTAGTTGCTATCCTACTGTTCTTGAAATTTGTAATCTTGCTCTTGATTCTTGAACATGGCAATTGACAACATCTAATTGAGTTTTGGAATAACTGGCAAATGGTAGGTAAATTTATGGAAAAGTTTTTGAAAACGAAGACGCAAGATAATGCTACCAATGCTGGGAATTCACCTCTAGAAGATATAAACTGGGAAGAGGAGATTTAATTTGATCCAAGCAAAAGGAAAATAATAGATGATTACCATCCTAATAAGAAAGATGTGGTAAGAAGAAAGTACTTCGATAATGGGCCTTGTTAACCTCACACTTATGATTTTCCATATACACTGTTTGGGGATAAGAAACAAAAGGTTTAATCCTAAATGATTTGATGAGTTTGGAAGTTGGCTTGAGTATAGCGACTCCAAAGACAGAGCATATTGCTTTTGTTGTTTTTGTTTAGGGACTGCAAAAAGAAGGTAGTTGGGTATAATACATTTGTTTTAAATGGTTGGAGCAAAAAAAGTAGACTAAAAGATCATGTAGGTGGTGCGAATAGCGTCCACAACTTAGCACTAAAAAATTGTGATGATTTGTTAAAAAGAGAACACATTTATGTTACTATCCATAAATAAAGTGACACTTCTAAGATTGCTTATTTTGCTTGACTAAGATTGCTTATTTTGCTTAACTAAGAGCCTCAATTGATGTTGCTAGACTGTTATTGAAGCAAGAATTGCCTTTTTAAGGTGATGATGAGTCGAAAGAGTCTTATAACAAAGAAAACTTCTTGGAAATTCATAAGTGGTATGTAGAGAAAAATCCAGTTGTAAGCAAGGTGGTGGGTAAAAATGCTGCAGGTACTTCAAATGGGGGCAGGGTTAAATCAAGAACAATGCCATCAAAGACCCGGAGATACTCCAAAGACGAAACGGCAAAGAACTGAAATTACCAACAAGCGTCATTATGAAGTGGATTGTTTTAATGATATTCTTCATTGGCTACTTCAAAAGCTTGATAGTCGCTTCAATGAAACAACATCTAACTTGCTTGTTTGGTCAGCTGCTTTGGAGCCCAAGAGGCTCATTTCATGATTTCAATTTGGAGAGTTTGATGAATCTAGCTAAATTTTATCCCAACAACGTAAATTTTTAAAAATGCGTAAATTTTAGATGTACAAAAGTGAAGAGGCAAACAGCCCTCCTGAAGCAACAACACTTTGGAAGATTCCCTTCAGGTAGTTCAAGAATCATATTAACACGCAACTAAGAACAAACATGGAAATTAATTGATGAATACTTAGGAAATGTATTCAGAAGGCAGAAGAAACAGTCAGGAAACTATCCTAGATACTATTCCATCCATTCACCCACAAACAAACATGCAGTGAAACAATATAAACAATAATTGCCCCAATCTTTCCAATGAGATGACATAATACAAAAGGTTGTGACTTAATACCGATGAGATAAGAGTTCTATAAAAAAAAGTATCGACGAGATAGATGCTAATGATATGCCTACTGCTAATGAAAAACAGCTCTGTAACCAGTTTAGGAAATGGCCCCCAGATAAACACTCCAAAGTGCCTAATAATGCTCACTGTTTTTCTTCTTTTTTTTATGGGAGAATTGTACTTAGAGAATTAATTAACCAGCCAATTCTTGCTTTGGATCTAGGTAAGACAAAAGAAAACTACAAATAGAAAAAATGCCACGGCTGCACAGTTTAGCGATCTATTGTCCCTAACACAGTAACAGAAAGTAGCACGAAACAGAAGAAAGATCTCCGATTCAACAATAGAGAACAGTGTCAAGTTAAAACAACATGGTCGTGGAGAGTACAGATGCTGGAAAATAGGAAGGGAAGCATGCATACACCTAATTGACAGAAATGATTGAAGAGTTTATTAGCAAAGCATCTCAAGAAAAATAAGACAATGACTGACAATAGAAATATGAAGAAGTCTGCCGTAGCCTAACAAGAGTAAAAGAATAAAGAAATTTTCCAAGAGGACAAGGAGAACAAACAAACAAGAAATGATTTTATTCGAAGAAAAAATGCAATATCGCAGAATAATGGCTTCGCCAGTGCTATTTGAACAGTCACTATTCAAGTAGACCTCAAAGGCCCAAAAAGGTTAATTCTTAGGGCCCGTTTGATTAAAAGGATTTTCACAGGAAAAATATAGGATTTTGGATTCCTATGGAACAGACACTGTACATCCGTTTGATTCATAGGATTGAAGCAAAGGAATTTCACAGAAATACTGTTCATACCCTAAGGTTTCAAAGGAATTTCACAGGAAAATTAGCATCTAATCCAACCCCATTTTTCTTCCCACCATGTAAGACCGAGGCAAACCGCCATCGCACGAGTGAGCGCATGCGCAAGGGACTCACCTCCGCCGTCTTTGCTAGAGCCATCACTGCATCGGAGTTGAGGAAGATGCTACTGCTCGAACTGGCGCCGTCGGCTTTCATCCTCGCTCCCGCCACTCGCGCCACCGACCTTCACCATCACTCCCGCCTCTGTCGGCCTTTGCCCTCGCTCCCACCGTTGCCGTCTTCGCCCTCGACCCCTCCGCCGCCGCTTGGGGTTGGGGTCCAAATAAGAACGATGCAGGAGAGAGAGAAGATAGGGTCAAGGTGGGGATAAGAACATGGTTGTGGGGGGCACCTGTAAGTGGCCAAAAAATGATTTATATGTTGTTTAGTTAAATTAGTGTATAATCTCTTACATTTATACCAAAATCAAATAAGATTACTATTCACTCTAAATTCCTTTGTTTTTCTCTTCCTACCAATCAAACACCTAATCCTACAAAATTTATATATTGTTCAATCATCTGTTTTGCACACGCATTCCTATCCTATTCTTGTGTTTTAACTATTCCTACGTTTTTAGAATCCTACGAATCAAAGAGACCCTTACTGAGCTTGAAGGTACAGTTTTAAAGCAGGGCGATCAAACACACAAACGAAACTTTAGCCACAAGAACTTCCTCTATTCTTGGTCATGCATTAACAACAGTCCATCTGATCATCGCATTGTCAGAATTGAGAATGTTGTACCAAACATAAAATAAAATTTCAATCAGTGCTTGTAGAACTTGACAAGATCTTTCTTTTCTGGCGAGCTCAACTAGTAAAATTAAATAAAGGGGACTATGCAAGCAAATTACATTCCTCAACACAACAACAGAATGAAGAGAAATGGAAACAGGGCATTTCAAATACCTTTGAAGCCCTCCATAATACCCGTAGGTGAAACTTAAATTCATTATATGAATATTAGAAAAACAGAAGGATTCTACTTGCATATGACTCTGTGTCCCAAAATTCAAACACCATCACTGTGAAGTTCCCAAAAATATGTATACTCATGAAACAACAACTAAAGCGTCCATACTTCTGAAAAGCAAAAAGCATTTAAACTTAGGAATTATACAACATCCAACAGCAACAAACGTTTTTTATTTATCAGAAAAGAGAGTTTTTACCGTCCTTGGAAAATACCAGGAGTTACTAGTACCTCACCACCAAATTCCATATAAATTCTAGGTACCAACCTCTAGGTAACTTTCCAATGACGGTAAAAACTCTCATCAGAAAATATACAAATCCCAAAATGGAGAGTAGTAGATACCACCAATCTATGGCTACAATTACTGACATAAATGTGAAAAGAAGAAAATTTCCACCAACCAGAAATTGACCAAGTGCTAAAACACCTAAATTTCTTTGTAATCCCAACAACCTTTGAAAGGTTTACCATCATCAAAGATAACAGTCACAGTGTTGAGCTACTGTTTGCACATTCTCGCCAGAAAAACAACAAATAGAATAAAGTTAACACAGCTATAAAACACGGCCCCATTGACAGCTGAAAGAAAAAGGGAAAGGGGACGGGGAATGTAAAAAGAAGGAAAGAAGCACAACAAACATGTGCAGCAGCACAAGAACACATGCACCAGGTGGGGTGAAATAAAGTAGCAATCCATAAACCCCACGCGTAAGCACAAGAACAGCATTGCGCAGGCAAAACAAGAATTCGATTCGACTCGACAGTGCACATCGAATTCCATTTCAGCATGGATGGTCGGGTTCATGGGATCTGATGGGGGCGGCCGTACCTCTCGTTGCCGTTGAGGCGCGCGCCGAAGAAGAAAGCGACGGAGAGCAGCCACGAGTCGGCGTGGACGGCGACGAGCGAGAGCCAATCGCGGCGATGCATCCCGTCCCTGGCGAAGTTGATCCCGAGCGCCGGCTCCGGCATCTCCGGCGGCACCTCCTCCGCCGGCCGCGCCACCTCCCAGCTCCCGTTCGGGTGCCCGTACAGGCACAGATTCTCCTTATCTGCGCACCAATCAAGAAACCACCACCAAGAACCCAATCAAACCCCCACCCACGCTACCAAAGAGGAAACACCACCAAGAAACCAATCTCAGCTCCCTCATCAGATCCGATCCGATCCGATCTTACCTGGGTCGCAGTACCCGTAGAACTCGTCCACATCTGCGAGAAGCCAGAGAAACCATGCGGGGTGAGACGCCATCGCGTTAGATCCAGAGGAGAAGCAAGCGCGCGCAAGGAGGAGAGAGATAGGGGTCTGCGCTTACCGATGGTGAGGGCGCGGACGAGGGCGGCGTGGCGAGCGGAAAAGTCCTTGAAGATGTCCTCGACGGTGCGGGGCGCGGGGGAAACGGGGGCGGCGGCCATCTCCATCGGCGTCGGCGTCGGGGCGGTGGGCGGCGCAGTCAGTGGTGTCGGTGCCTCCGACGTGGGAGGAGCTCAGGTCGGGGCTTCGACACAGGCCGGGATTTAAGGTAGGGATACGGTCCAGGGGGGCGTGACACGGTGGACCGGCGGTGGGGCCCACTGGTTGGTAACTTGGTTCTGTAGGTTCATGGGGGAGGAACATCTGTGGGAAAGCTCCCGCTCTGCATCTGTGGAAAACTAGCCTCATAGGCACAGCGCCACGCCGCGTCAGCCACCGTGTGTACCGAAGTAAAAGAGGCGATAATCCGTGAGGAGTTTGTAAAAAAAAATTTAAAAAAATCGAGGGCACATGTGTATTTTCGAAAAAGTTAAAGGTCTTTTTCGTAAAAAAACTGAGGGACTGTACGTAATAAACGAGAAAGGCAAAGGTCTTTTTCATAAAAAACCGAGGGCCTGTACGTAATAAACGAGGACCCGTACGTAATTTAGAAAATGCGGGGCGCTATCCTGCAAAGTGGAGGGGCTTAAAAAACTGACAGGGACCTTTTCGTGAGGAAAAAGGACCTTTAAGTAATTTCGAGAAAATGCAGGGAAATTGCCTCCCCCGGCCATACGCAAAACCGCCCGCCACGCGTCGGCCGAGGGAGCGCTGCGGGCGACGTGGCCCCTCTCGCCGCGCGAGAACTCCCCCGTCTTTGTATATGTTATTATGTATCTCGACGATCGACAGCAGGCAGCACGAATCTCAGCAACACTCCCATGAGCGCTTACAAGGCTCCCATAAGGGTGTGTTTGGTTCGTGGATGGAAGTTGTATCGTATATCCTGACTGAGTGGATGCAGGCTAAGTGGAATCGTATTTCAGAAAAGAAGATGTTTGGTAAGGTTGCATGAGCGAATGCAAAAAAACTGAGATGCTGTTTGGTTGCCTGTATGAGCGGATGCAGTCTACCAAACCTGAGAGCCTGACACGTGGGACCGCATAAGATACACTGCATCAACCCATCGAGGATGGCCAGTGAAGCTCATTTTGAGCGTATCCACCCATCCAGGATGAGGGCGTATTTTTGCATCCGCTCATGCAGGCTGCATCCACTTATACAGGCAACCAAACAGGCTCTTTATCAGATTATACGGATCCACCCAGCCAAGACGAAGGAGATTCAGGCAACCAAACACACGAAGCAATCGCCCCCTTTCTTCAACCCCATCCTCCAGCTCTTCACCACAGCGATCGGCGCCGCCATCACCTCCACCGAGTACGCCCGTGTCTGCACCCTCCTCGACCCCTCCCTGTTCACCTCCTCGCAGCCACAGCCTCCGCCCAAGGGTGAGGATGGTCGCGGAAAAGGCGCACAGGGTGGCGTACGCGGCGCTCGGGACCAGTCCAGCGGACTTGGTCGTTCTGTCATTGCGGCTGGCGCCGGCGAGCAGCAACAGCACCAGGAAACAGGCGCAGCAGAGCAGCAGTATCAGATGCAAAAGAGCAGAAGCTACAAGCAATCCCAAATCTGAAGCTAAAACTTCTGAAATTTGGACGAAATCCCATCGATTTCCAGGAGGTCTGATTGTATGCATTCCATCCACAAAAATTTCCACCTATTTTCACCCACAGATCTTGAGAGGCAAACCAAAGTCTTCATCGATTTTTGATTGAATCATCCCTAAATACACACTGTCTTCCAAAATCACGTAATTTCATGAAGAAACTCTCGAAATTTCGAGTTTTTTCTATCATTTTCTGCATGCGAGTGCACAAATTTGATCATTTTTCCAACTGTTCTTGAGTCTTGGGTTCGCTCGGTGCTTCGGTTGGGGAACTAATGCTGTGAAGAGATGACGAGGAAGACGCCGGCAGGGGGTTCTTCACAAAAGGTGCTCACCGACTTTGCCAGATATGCTCACCGAGCTTGGGGAAGGAACGAAGGATGGAGGAAGTGGAAGGAGAAGGAGAGAGAAGTGGGGCAAGTGTGGTCTGACGAGTTGGAGAGGGAGAGAACTTGCTGAGATTCATGCTGCCAGCTGTCGGTCATCTAGATGCGATGCATCCCCACAGATGCAGGGTAGGGATCTTCCCCAGAGAAATTCCTTCTAGTTCATGGAGGGGAGGGTCTGGAGAAAGATCTACTCGGGCTGCGTAGTGGGGCTAGGGGGGCTGACCTGGCAGATGGTACGGATGGGCGTGGAGGGCGACATGAGTCACGGGGAATGCCCAATGGGAAGGATGGTCAGCGATGTGCCTAAGGGTGTGTTTGGTTGCTTTTGAGTAGTGGAATCGTATATTCTGGATGAGGGGAAGCTAGATGAGGAGGGCCGTATTTTAAAAAAGAAGAGTGTTTGGTTCGATGTATCTGTGAATACAGGCTGAATGAGTCTGTGATTGGTAGGCTGTATATGAGGCTGTATGAGCGGATACCGTAGGCTGAGAAGGTGTTTGGTTGGCTGTATAATGGGGTATAGTGACCCCTGAATGTGAGAGGTGGTGTGATTACCCCCTTCACATGTTTTTTCATTTTTTTTGCATAAACTAAGTTATTCCTAATAGTAATTTCTTTACCCAATGACATATTAATTTTTTTTAACTTCTGAAAAGAACGTATTTGACAATATGATGATGTATATCAGGGAAAAAAATGCGACATGCAATTATTTGGTATGAACACATGTTTTGACTAAATATTTACAACTTTACTCTAAATCAAAAGACATTAATAAAATGAACACTCCAAAAACAGAGTACATAAAGATCTATATTTCTCATAATAAAGAAGCATAAGCATAGTCATATATTGGGGTCTCATAACTAGTCCACATGCAGTAATTAAGCCCTACATAATTACAAAAGGTATGCACCATCCACACATCACATAACCGATGTCTATAGTTTCATCTTACATAAATAGTTAGGGTCTGTAGGGGGCAGGATTCTCCATCTACCACCAACTAATTAGGCAAAAGGTTAGTGGTCAGTGAGAAATAGCCTACTCATTGAAGTAGTGCTTCGCAATCCAATGATTCATCCACATACGACGATGTTCGTCACTCATCTGCACAAAAACCAATGCAAAATTCAATTGTGCAAAATGCAGCAGGCAAGCACTAATTTTACTTGAGTCTTGTATGGGTGGAATGGTTTATTATACAAAATTCTGAAACGATTCTTCAATGCACCGAATGCTCGTTCCACTGTGACCCTAAGAGAGGAGTGCCTTAGATTGAACAACTCTCTTTGGTCACGAGGATGGTTCCTTCCACTATACTCATTCAAGTGGTACCGGCAACCACGATATGGTGGGAGAAACCCTGGCCGAACATCATAGCCCGCGTCTACGAGATAGAATTTACCTAACAAGCGACAAATACTGGTCAAGTAAGTTTTTTTTCCAACAAATTGCACTTACTAATTGCACAACTAACTGCACTTACTCGGTGGCACCCTTAAACCATCATCCCTCTCCAATGCATCTGCTAGAATAGTGGCATCGTGAGCAGACCCCTCCCACCCAGCTAAGACATATGTGAACTTCAGATCGAAGTCCACAGCAGCCATGACATTTTTTGTGGTTACACCCTTCCTACCTCGAAAGGCGGCTGCCATAGATGCGGGGACTCTAGCTAGCACATGAGTGCCATCTATAGCGCCAATGCAATCCTAATAAATATGAAAAACCAATTAGTTAAGGGCTGCAATGGCCAAAATTTTTTTTCATTCCAACGTTAAACTAGTACCTTGAAGTATGGGTTGAATCTGCGGTTGGTTGCAATTTTTGGGTGGATGTCATGGGACGGTGGCCGAATCATCTCCCCACGCAGCTCTCCAATAGCATACAACACTTCTTGAAAATAACGACTAATAGTTTCCAAACCCCTTCTAAAATTAAGCTCTATCAACCTAAACCTACAATTGTGCCCAACCACTTGTAGGAACATGGCAACTTGTTCCTCAATTGAGCAATTAATTGTGTCTTTAAGCAACCTTCTTGTTCTAAGCAATGTGCACAAGTGGAAAAAGGGGGCTCTTCTCATTCGAAGTTGTTCTACACAGTGCCTATCATCATTGTGAAAAATGAACCTAAGGTTTGCCATCCTGATTTTGTCTCTTTCGGCTAAGGGACCATATGTGATGGGTGGTGTACGACCAGCACGCCTATACACAAATAAGGTGTACGCACACATGGTAGCAACTAGTCCAGCTGCATTACTAATGATTTTACGGCGCTTGACAGAAAAATCGTCCATCTAAAAATGCACACAAACAGTAAATTGCATTACTAATTATTTTACTAGAACGTAGGTTTTGGTTAATCACAATATTATACTTGGCAAAGTAATGGAGGATGGGTAGGATTTACCATTTCCGAAGCAAAGATCGAGGGCTTGTGTGGTTCTTGCAGGCAGTAGATCAAATCTCTACAATGGGAGAAATATGTTCAAGCTACATCACATTGCACATAAGGAAAAAAATGCAATTAAAATGCAATTGAAAAAAAGTGGGGGGAGAGAGGGCGTCGGCGTGGCCCGCGAGAGAAAAAGTGGGGGGAGAGAGACGGGCGAGCGGTGTGGCCCGCGAGGAGGAGAGAAGTCGGGGAGAGAGGGCGTCGGCGGCGTCCACGCGGGGTTCCCCCTCGGCCGGATCCCGCGGGGCCTCCGCTGCCGCCACCCATGGTGCCGGCTCTCCCCGCGCCGCCGCTCCCGCCTGGATCCGGCCGAGGGGGAACCCCGCGTGGCGCCTCCACGAGCCGCGGTCGGGGCAACGGCCGGCGGCGCCTCCACGCGCCTCGCCCGTGTCTGCCGCTTGCCGTCGGTGCCGCTGCGCCGTCGCCTCCCGAAGGACTTCGCCGAATCCGGAGGAGGGAGGAGAGGGAGATCACCTGCTGCCGACGCGGAGGACGCGCAGGAGAGCGCGAGAGGTAACCCTATCCCGCCCTTGCTCGACTCCCTCGGTCCTAGACTGCCAGCTACGGTGGAAATGGAGTTCACTCCCGGTCCCGGATGAGACTGTATGCTGGACGAGCGGATCCCGGATTCTATAGTACATCCATCCAACCAAACACCCGATTTTTTGCAAAATACGGTGGAGCTGGGATCCGGCCGTCCATATTCAGGTAACCAAACACACCCTAAATGGATGGGACGGCACAACCATTAGACACAATCCATTTAGCCCGTCAACTGAAATGGGTCTTCACGCGAGGCATATCTATTTGGCTCGAAAAAATTGAAAAAACTTAATACTTCAAAAAATTTAAAATTCAAAAAGACAAAATAAATTATAAAAATTGTACAAGAAGACATATTAAATTATAGAAAAAGACACAATAAATTATAGAAATTTAATAATGAGCTTTATTAATGTTAAAATAGCATACTCATAAAAACTTTGCTAAGTAAAAACGCAGCTCAAGAAAACCTTAGCAAAGAAAAAGAGTACAGACTGTAGCCACATTACAGTAAAAAAATCAAAAACATACAATGTATACATAAATACTCTAAGAATCGTCGACATCTTAACTGCCTTTACTGCCATCTAAATAAAGATTATTGAACGTGTGTTCCAACTCTGTATCCACCATACAGTATTGAGCTCGTGTATCAACTTGTTCCTAGTCCATCACTATGAGAAGTACTTCCATCATCTCACTCGTAAGTCTTTTTCTTCTCCCCTCCAATATTCTTCCAAAAAGACTAAAAGTGGACTCGAAAAAACCATCGAGACAGGAACGGTTAATACATCCCGTGCTAATTCGGATAGCACCGGATATTTCATCTTTTGCTCACACCACTAGTACAAAATGTTGAAGTCCTCTGTGTGGTGAGGCACGAGATCACTGTCCAAAAAGATTGATAGTTGTCGTGGGCCCTAGTATAGATTACTTCAACACTTGATGATGTAGAGCTTGATCTTTCAGAGGATCTTCCGGTGGAAAAGATGGTGCCAGCATATTTATCTTCTTACCTGTGGTGGGTGCTAGTGGAAGTCGTTGCAAGCGAACTCCCTGAAATTTATGCTCGTATTTCTGGTAAGCTTTAGACAAATTGTAAACGAACAGCTGTAAAATAGTTATAATAATCTATCCCTATAGAATCACCTATAATTGAAAGAACATTAGTGAATCCTGTAATTTTAGCTCTTAGATCTAGAATAAATGCAAATGTGTTTATGTATGGAATCTCATTCAATATTTAAATATTTAGTTTTTTATAGTGCACACAACCTCTCGTAACAATACATCATTTTCAAAATTTTTCAAGTGAATAGCAGTTGCAAGAATATGATGGACAATTTATCGGAGATATTAGATAGTACACTTCGGATAAAAGCAACAGTGGATTCATAAAAGAGTTCAAGAAATGCTAGTAACTTCTCAGCAACATGCCAGTGTTGCTCAGTCAGCGGTATATTGCTGGTATGGCTACGCTAGTGCGTGTGGATAAAAACAGAAAATATGGCTTATAGGGTAAAGGATTTTGAAGCATGAGATAAGCTGAGTTCCATCTTACTGGCATGTTCACAGCGAACATTTGTGGATGTACACCCATTGTAATTTAATAGGTCTTATATGCTGCAATTTGTTGATTAGAATTATTTACAAAAGAAATTGCATCATGAAAATCCTGAAGATATGGATCTAACATCTTCAAACCAAGTTTAACTATAAGATTAATAATATGGCAGAAGCATCGCTGATGTAGCAAGAAGGATTCAGCGTATGTACCAAATAAGGGGATGAGAATATCCATTGCCCTGGTGTTTGCTACATCATTGTCTAGGGTAATTGCAAAAAAATTATTTGTAAGACCAAAATCTTCCACCACTTTGATAATATATTATGCTATATTCTCACCCGTATGTACTACGTCAATTAGTTTGAAGCCCATGATTCTCTTTTTCAATGCCAGTCATCATTTATGTAATGAGCGACTGCACTAAGATAATCCTCTTTAAAACAACCACTCTATATATCTAAGGTCTAAGCCACCGAAAAAGTATAGGTTTCAAAGAGTTCTTTAATATTTTCACGGCCATTATTGTAGTACTTAACTAAATCTCTAGTGGTTGTCTATCTAGAAACATGAGTAAATCTAGGATTACGAGCAGTTCGAATGTACTTTTTGAATGCATCTGACGCACCAAAGTTTAAACAAAGATCTTGTGATGCAATTAAATGGACTAAACATTCTCGAGTTACCTTAGGACTACAATCCCGGTTACGTGCCGTACCGTTGAGGTTTACATCAGCTTCGTCTGCCTCATAGTGATGCTTTATTTTTCATTACATCTTTGGGCATATCTGTGCAACTTCCCGGTTCCACCTTGTAAGATCGAGAAGGCCAACAAGAGTGGGGTGAATAGGTGGTTTTCAAAAATTCTTCTATATATGGCTAAAACCAAGTTCATAATGTAGAAACGTAAATCAATTTAGTTTAGCACAAATAAAGCATAAATCAACTAGGTTCACCTAAGTACATTAACACCTTAAATCTATGTCAAGGTTTACAGCCCTAGGATGACAAGCAATAAATTTAATTCTATGAAATATAAATTGCTTGAATGTAAATTGAGCACAGGTTCACCTAAGTACATTAACACCTTAAATTTATGTCAAGGTTTGCAGTTCTTGGATGACAAGCAATAAATTTAATTCTATGAAATATAAATTGATTGAATGTAAATTGAGCATAAGAAAACAAACCATAATTAACACAGTTTCTTTTTACCGTGGAGTTCAGAGACTTGCCAATCTCCCCTGGTCCACGTTGAGATAAGCCCAAACTAATTGGACCGACTCCATGAATTAAACCTTTCACCTCAAATCTACTAATGGTAGCTCTTTCCTGCTTCGGGTAGGAGAGCTCCAACCTTCACAACACGCCGGGTCTTCTCACAACCTTCTTTGAGAAGATCACCGCGCACGACGCCTCCAACGCCGTCTAGGAGTTGGCAACCTCCAAGAGTAATAAGTCAAACCACTTGTTTGACTCTCACTACGTGCAATGAATGCATAAGCTCAAGTGGATACGGAATCCACCGTTAGATGCAACACATGCAAACTAGAGACTTTCTCCTTGCTCACAAGGTGTAACACATGCATAATTGAGAGAAGAACCTCACATTAGCTCAAGAGAGTGTCAAAAGATTATCTCCTAACCAGCCAAAGGGGTATATATAGCCCACACCATAAAAACTAGCCATTGGAAGTAAAACCCCTGAAAAATCATGGCAATCGGTAGCATCACCATTAAAAGGTTAGTACTACTGCTCCCCTCGTAATGGTCATAAAACTTGTTGTTACTCAGCAATTTCAGTAGTACCGCCACACAAAATTCAGTACTATCGCATAATGGTAACCGCTCCACACATGTAAAACTACTGATTTCCAAGGGAGGAAAAAACCTTCTGAAATGTGTCTCTATGGAAAAAATGTATAGCTACACAAGCAGTCACACCATAACTCCAGTAGTACCACTCACAAAGAGCCAGTAGTACCTCATGTTGGTCGGACCACTCACACAGAGAAAATAGTATTACAGGCCAATCGGACCGCTCACATAGAGCTGGTAGTTCCACACAGCAGTAGTACCGCAAGATACATAGCGGTAGTTCCGATTTTCCTAAGAAGTGCATATACTTCAACAAATTTGGCGAAACATATTTGCAAATTATAGTATCATGCACACAAGGTTCAAACCATGATTTCTAACAAGTTGTAAAACACATTTGCACACTTTTGAAATCATGATATAACGTATAGGTACATGGACTCTTCACGTTTGCAAAACACATTCATAAACCTAAGTCATATGCTACAAGGATTGTGTATGAGCTTGATGATGCACATCTTCACTTCAAGTCCGGGTCATTGTCTTGATACGCATCAACTCATGATGCATGATTTACTTGAACTCCATCAACACATAATGAGTCTTTACTTGACTTGATGATCAACCTATAATAAATCTCCTCTTGGATATGTATCAACTCATGATACATCCTCTTCTTGATTGCCTTCAACTCATAAAACCATCTCCCATCTCGTATCTTGACTAGATGATCTTCAACACATAAAGTCATTCTCATTTGTGGAACATAACCTATTCATCCAACTCATGGAATATGTTAGTTCACAAACCAATTGCCATTAATTACTAAAACTTCACTGTTAACTCACAATGGAGGGATTAGATTTAACAATCTTCTCTTTTTGGTAATTTATGATAATCTTAAAAAATGATTAGATAGAAATTGATTTGCGATTATACAACATGTACACAATAATTTTATACTCTAGAATAAGCTTTCAAAGCAATTAACTCATTCGAATGTGAATGTTTATATTTTGAGATTAATTTCTAGCAAAATTTACACATTTAGTTGTCATTAATCATCAATTAACATATAATGAAGGAACTAGATTTATAATCTTTTCCTTTTGATGATTGATGATAACCTAATTGCAATTGATATAATTTAAATTAATCAAGAGTATATATGAACTACAGAAGCTATATATATACTCAAATGATATGTTTCAAAATAAAGATCCTTAATATGTGGAAAAAGGAAACATGAATCGATACTAATGAAACCACAAAATATAGAGTGAACTCCTCTAAATATGTGCATTCAAGAATGTATAATGCAAACATATGCACCTAATCAAGTTAGACTACTTCTAGAGTTCAACCAATATTTTGGATCTGAACAATGCAATAACATAAAAGAATATGGTGTAGAATGCATATCTCCATGATTTTCACCTTTTCATCCAAATGAGAGTACACAATATTATAATCAATAACCAAGTTAGTCTCATAATTGCATTTGTCGTTAATCACATCCAAATGAGACTAAACAATATCATAATTAATAAATAAGTTAGTCTCATAATTGCATTTGTCATTATCACTAAAATCAACTTAATAGAGTTTGAACTTACAATCTCCCCTTTTTGGTAATTGATGATAAATCCATTAATAATAATAGCATTTAGATGAACATAAACAAGTGATAGGAAGATAAGCTATTTATGCATATCATAAAGATTCTCCCCCTTTTGGCATATTCTCCCTCTTTTGGCATTACACACTATTTAACAATGCTATTATACACTCTTCTACCCTTTTAGCATTTATGACCAAAAAGCAAGGAAAAAAGATTAAGCCCAAATAGAGTCTTCATAAAACAATGAGTTTTGACAATTAATCCATCTTAATTTTGGTCATAAAAAGTATAAAAATAGATACATATGACCAATATGGAGTTTGAGATAACTAAAGAAAAAGATATTTGAAACACGTTCAAATAATCTCTCTTGCGAGCTCCTTGAATGCTTTGATGCTCCAACTAAAGTTCCAGATTTTCAGATTTTGACATTCTAATTTAACTTCAAAAGCTAGTTGAAAACCTGACTTACAAATATCTAATAAATCTAATAAAATTTGTCAATAGAGATCAATAATCTAGGATCAAAAGTCATGATTGTAACTTTCTCAAATTATGAGCCCACTTAAAGATACAAAAATCACAAATATGCTTAAAACCATGCAAAACTCTGAATTTTCAGCATTTGAGCAAAGTGAGAAAGGTACATAGATTTTTTAAAATCAATTTAAAATGCTTTCAAATTTTTCAGAAACAAACTTTGGACTCTTTAAAAAACTTTTCAACAAGAATTTTTGAAAAAGGAGTCTCCATTCAAAAGTTATACTAAAATGAGCTTTGTTTGCATGAGGATATATTTATTTTTCATCTAATGCTCAAAATCCAGTCCAATTATAATTTCATAGAGTTTATTATTCTATTAGCTTTGTATGAGTTAGAAATACTATTTCAGGCTAATATACACAAAGAAATACTACTCAAATAGCAAAACTCACTATATGCAAGAATAGAACATTTTAGGTTAAGACTTATATTTTGATGAACTTCAAAAGAGTATAGTTTTTCGACGGTTGGTCTTTCGCAAAAAACCTTAAATTAGAGAAATATTTGAAATCACAAACCTTTTGAGTTTTGCATTGACAACTTTTCAAATATTCAATAGATTCTGATTTATGAGGATATGTCATTTAATCCAAAACCAAGATCATATAAAATCATTTTGGGGCCAAATTATCCTTTTGGTTTATAAAATAGAATTTTTTTTCTCAAAAAGGCTTTGAAAACATTTGAAATACATATTTAAGTACTGTCATATGGTTTTTTTTACAAATTTTAGCCTTTTAAATAAGATATTTGATTTTTTGACCAAAGGGGCTCTTTTGGGAATAATATTGCATATCATTAGTTGCTTGGAGTTAAACCAAACGAAGCAAATGAGAATGAAATACATGTATTCTCAAGATCCAAAAATCATTTTTGGGCAAATTAGGTAAAATAGTTTTCCCAATATTAATACTTTACCCTTTTTGTCTAATTAAGCCCAAAGAACTATGTAAGTTTTTCACAAATAAAAAATCCTCCTTACACAAAGGTTCCTCTTGGTATTTATTTACCTTTGACACACAAACGATTCTCCTCTATTTTGTTTCTTCTCTTTTCATGTCTCTTCCCTTTTGTTTAAACTTTCTCTCCTTGTGTCATCTAACACCAAGAATCAAAGATTGCTTCTTTTCTGCATAATAGGTGCTTTTAATCTTTTATGGTTCTTTTGTCTTTTTCATGAAAAACATACACCATTTTGACATTCGCTACTTATGATAATATTAGATACCACTTGTGAAAAATACTAATTATAAACATAAATGATACCAAATATAATTAATTCCGATTATAGAAACTTAATATCACTTACGAGCTTAAATGATATCAAGTATGATTAAATCCATTTGTAAAAACTTGATATCACTTGTGAGCATACATGACACCAAGTATGGTTGATTCTATTTGTAAAAACTTGATGCCATTTGTGAGCATACATAACACCAAGTATGGTTGATTTTATTTGTAAAAACTTGATACCACTTGTATGATCAAGTAGTATTCCACAAGGTCAATTTGGGCACTTGATCTTCTCTCGAAGGATTGAGATCTACTTATGAATACCAATTTTAAATTCATCTTGAACAAAAGAGGTATCACTTGTAGTTTACTTGTAAACCACTCGAAATAACCTTAAGAGATCTTCAATGATTTTTCCCTTGATATTATTTGAAGGGGATACCACTTGTAGGAAGATACCACTTGTAAGAAGAGAATGATAACATTTAAGAAGATACCATATAGGAGATATATCATATAAGAGAGAGCTTGAGGAAGAAGAGATTTTGCTTGGCAAAGTTAGATATCACTTTGAAAGGAAAAAAATGATACCAGTTGTGAAGACAAGGATGAGATTCATGCCAAGGTCAAGAAGATAAAAAAGTCTACCACTTTAGAGAGAATGCCATTTTATGATAAAAACATCACAATATGAACAAAATAGCACATAGAGTCAAGAAATACTTAAGGGTAGCTAGCAAGGATAATAAAGATCAATTTGACTTTGAGGAGTAAAGAAAATGGCTAAGAGAATTGGATACCAACAGATTTTGAATTAAATCAGCCATTTTTCAGAAAATTCAGTAGTACCACTGTTAAGGATGTAGTAATACCACTAGAAGACCTGCGATAGTACCAGATTTTGACTAAAAGCATTTCAAGAATTGGATTTCAAAGGAGAAAAAAGGATATAATGTTGTAGCTTGCTCCATAACCTTTCACAAAGAAATATAAACCACTTGTTGAGCATTTTCAACTATATGCCAATATTGAAACTCTTTTAAATCTAGTTTTTAATAATTTCGGCTTTCATTTTTCAAAACATAATCATTTTCAATGAAATATCTTCATAATTGCAAGAATGAGTAAGTGAGGGTATTTTGAACATCCATTTGTATGCATGAGTTTGTAATACCCTTATGAGCTAATATATATCAATAATTTTGGATGAAATGGCAAAACTCATTGAAACGCTAGATTGTGACTATTTAGGTCAACTCAAGATTTTGGATGAGTTTTAAAACCAAATAACTTTTTTTGGTTGGCCTTTTGGAAAATATTTGAATATCAAGAATGTTTGAAATAGCTAACTCCGGGTTTTTGGTATTGAATACCTTTTCAAATTTCTTTTAGAATTGATTTTAGTGAATTTTTGAGTTTAAAGTCAAAACAAGATACTAGATTGCTAGTTTTTTTGTTGGAAACTCAATTTTACTTGAAATAAAATTTTCTAAAGTCGAAACCTTTAGAAAACCTTTGAAATGCATTTGTATACATTTTTCAACTAGTTGTTTTAAAAAATATACTTATAATTTTAAAATTTTGACTTTTGGCTAAATGACTTAATTTTGAAAATCAATACTAGCACTTAATCAATTGGACATACTTAAGGATGTGATATACGTGATTATGATTTAGCACTCTCTCTTAATGTGTCACTTACCCATCTTGCTCCAGATTGGAATATTGAAGTTTTGAATAGGAGTAAGAACACAAAAATTTTCTTTTAAACGATTTTGATGTATGCAATGCAACCTACACAAGGTAAGGGCTAAATATTTCAATGTAGATATTTGTTACTGAGACGGTATTGGTTCATGATGTGACAAGATAATCCTCATACTTGGCTCCAATTTTGCACACGGTGGAATTCACCTTTTCATGAATGAGCCAAGCCTTCAATACCTCTCAAAGTACCTATTAGATATTTAAGTTCATTTTGGTACCCAAAACTTGGTTGGCTCTTTGGATGTTAGTTACAATAGATTTGGGCACCCAAGTGGCCCTAGCAATAGTCTTAGGTGAACTAACATTCCTAACTAACATATTGTCATTTCTATCCTCCCTAAGCAAAAAATGTTCATTACAAAGTGATGACACAGAAATGATACCTTTGGGACAATTCTTACTAAAATGTTTCTTCTCCCGGCAATTGTAGCAAGTTTGGCATTTTCTACTCCTTGTCTTGGTCATTGCCGGTGTGCCTCTTTTTTGATGATTTTGTCTTATTATCTACCTTATTTGGGTACTTTGACGTAAAGTGACCCTTCTTATTGAAACCATGGCACTTGACATATTTTTTGTGTGTCTTACTGTTGTAGGGGTGGCCCCCACCTAAGCCCATCCGGCCTGCTAAGGGATTGTAAAGCCCAAAACGGGATATGTATAATGACATAAATACCCCTACGAAGGGTACATGAGTGTAAGGATATCATTGTAAAACACTCCCCATGTGAATATATATGTGGCTACCCTGGACATGGGGAAGGGGCGAGCATTGTTCATCTGTTATCTCCACTACCACACTCTCACTTTACTGTTTGGTCAGTAGCCACAACACTTACATTGTGCCTTGTCTTGCTATTCTCCTTCTTCTTAGAGATGAAACCGATACCTCTCTTGTTATTTGACATTCTTTGGTTGCTCAAAAGTTTGTAAGAGAGGCCTTCCCTTTGTAGTATTTCTCCAAATCAATGCTCAACTTTGTGACTTGGGTCTTGACCTCTTTGTTTTCCTCTGCAAAGTTAGTCTCACCAAGCATAGAGGAAGTAGAAATATCTATTTTTGAGCAACAAGACATATCTAGCAAATTATTACATGAGGTGGATATGCTAACTTTAGAGGAAATGCAAAATTAGGAGCTACACATGGCACACCATCTAGTAAATTATATGTAATGCCTATATCCACCTGAGGCTTAGAATATTCCTTGAGAAGGAGGATTTCATGTTCTTCTTTTAGCATATTATAATGATTTTGAAGACAGTCATGCTCTTCTTAAAAATATTATACTTTGCTTTCTCCTTTTCAAGATATTCATTAAACTCTTCTAGCATATCCATCAACTCATCATATGAAGGTTCATCATTATCATTTACCTTCTTATACCTGTTGCCATGAAGCATTGTGTTGGTGTGGAGGGACTTGTGAATTCTTCATCATCGGAGCTAGAGATTGAGTTTCTTCCCCCAACATCCACTCTTATATACAATCCTCATCGGTTGAGGTGGACATATCATAATCGTCTTGAATTTTACTGCACATCTCATGAGCGCTCTTGAGGTTGCATACAGTACTGAACACATCTACAGTGAAAGCACTAAATAGAGCATTAGTTGCTTGAGCGTCTAGATGTAAGCATTTCTCTTCCTCAATTATTGGAGCAAAACGATCCAATAGAGGAGAAAAGTCCACATCTACAATCTACCAAATTTTAGGGCTCACAGCCTTAAAATAACATATCATGTGTATTTTTCAATTATCATAATTCGTGCCATCAAATAGAGGTGTTTTATCTAGGTGCACTATATTACTAGTCGCATCCTTTAACTCTCTAGGCGATGAAACCTAATAAATGAAAGACCAAGCTCTGGTACCACTTGTAAGATCGAGGAGGCTGACAAGAGGGGGTGAATAGACGGGGTTTAAAAATTCTTCTATTATATGGCTAAAACCAAGCTTATAATGTGAAACCGTAAATCAATTTGCTTTAGCATAAATCAACTGGGTTCATCTAAGTGCACCAACACCCTAAATCTATATCAAGGTTTGCAATTTTGGAATGATAAGTAGTCAATTTAATTCTATGAAATGTAAATTGCTTGAATATAAATTGAGCACAAGAAAACAAACCACAATTGACACGGTTTCTTTTTACTGTGGTGTTCAGAGACTTGCCGATCTCCCCTAGGACATGTTGAGATAAATCCAAACTAATTGGACTGGCTCTATGAATTAAGCCTTCCACCCCAGATCTACTAGTGGTAGCTCTTTCTCACCCCGGATAGGTGAGCTCCAACCTTCACAACACGCCGGATCTTCTCACAACCTTATTTGAGAAGGTCACCAAACACGACACCTCCAATGTCGTCTAGTAGTTGGCAACCTTCAAGAGTAATAAGTCAAGTCCCTTGCTTGAATATCACCACATGCAACGAATGCGCAAGTTCAAGTGGATACGAAATCCACCTCTAGATGCAACACATGCAAACTAGAGACCTCCTTACTCACAAGGTGCAACATATGTATAATTAAGAGGAGAACCTCACACTAGCTCAAGAGAGTGTCAAAAGATTGTCTCCTAATCGGCCAAGGGGGTACATATAGCCCACACCACAAAAACTAGCTATTAGAAGCAAAACCCTGAAAAATCAGGGTAATCGGTACACTTTTGGAATCATGATATAAGGTATAGATAAATGGACTCTTCATGTTTGCAAAATACATTCGCAAACCTATGTCACACACTACAAGAATTGTGTATGAGCTTCGACCAATTGCAAATATAAGCCTTATACTCAAGGAGTAGAAAACATGGACTTCAAACACTTGCAAAACACATTCGCAATGTATAGTCCCATGTTACAAGGATTCAATACATGAGCATCAACTATTTGCAAAACACATTCGTAAATAATAGCATAAAGCTACGTAGAGGTAGAGCAAATGAGATTGAGCTATTAACATATGATGAGACTTAAGCTATTAGACATGACCGCTCTTTATAGTACGATAATTTTATATTAGCAATCCGGTCTTCCAACCTAACACCAAGACTGACAAAAGGGTAGGAACACATCTTATCCCTCGCTAATCATACATTTGCCTTGAGCAACCTTTTGAAGTTTGATGACACACATCTTCACTTCATGTCCGAGTCATTATCTTGATATGCATCAACTCATGATGCATCTTTTACTTAAACTCTATTAACACAAGATAAGTCTTTACTTGACTTGATGATCAACTTATGATCATCTTCTCTTGGACATGCATCAATTCATGATACATCATTTTCTTGATGGCCTTCAACTTATGAAGCCATCTCATATCCTGTATCTTAACTTAATGATCTTCAACACATGAAGTCATCCTCATTTGTGGAACCTAACGTATTCATCCAACTTATGAAACATGTTAGTCCACAAATCAATTGACATTAATTACCAAAACATCATCATTAACTCATAATGGAGGAAGTTGAATCTTCCCTTTTTGATAATTCATGATAATCTCAATAAATAATGAGATAGAAATTGATTTGCGAATATACAATATGTACACAACAATTGTATACTCTAGAATAAGCTTTCAAAATAATTAACTCATTTAAATGTGAGTGTTTATATTTTTAAGATTAATTGCTAGCAAAGTTTACACATCCGGTTGTCATTAATCATCCATTAACACATAATGAAAGAACTAGATTTATAATCTTTTCCTTTTGACGATTAAAGATAACCAATTTGCAATTGATTTAATTTAAATTAATCAAGAGTATATATGAACTCCACAAGCTATATATACTCAAAGGATATGTTTCAAAGTAAAGATCCATAATATATAGAAAAAGGAAATATGGATCAATACTAATGAAACAACAAAAATATAGAGTGAACACCCTCTAAATATTTGCATTCAAGAATGCGTAATGAAAACATATAAACATATTCAAGTTAAACTATTTATGGAGTTCAACCTATATTTTGGATCCGAAGAATGTAATATGATATAAAAATATGATGTAGAATGCATACATTCATGATTTTCACTTTTTCATCCACATAAGATTAAGCAATATCATAATCAATAACCAAGTTAGTCTTTGCATATCCAAATGAGATTAGACAATATCATAGTTAATAAATAAGTTAATATCACAATTGTATTTCTCATTATCATGAAAATCAACTTAATGGATCTTGAACTTACACACATATAGACTTTGCAGATAATTCATGACAATATATTTTGCAAATAACAAATCTTATCTGATCTCTGGATGGTAATTGCTTCATGATCCAGTCGAAATCTACCCACATGTCCGACGTGTTGGGTCTGGACATCTTTGCACCAGTGCTTGCTGACGCAAAGGCACTAGTAGAGCCTAACGATGGTATAGCCATGGTCTGCTCGGTGGCGACGGCCTCGGTCATTTGAGATGGAGGCAGAGACATCCCGAAGGATGCAAGATCGTATAGATAAATTCCGTACTCACTCGCATCAAATTCATCAAAATGTTCCATGAAGAAATTGGAAATGCGAAAAACTACAAAATACAAATACAAAATTAAACTATTACCTATTTTATATCACGATAAAGAGAAAATAAGAACAATATTAGAATAGGAAAATTAGTATTGTTACCTCTTTACTTGAGTGTACGCCGGATTTCAAATTTTTGTTTTTTTGCAAAATTATTTTGAATTTTACCAAATTGTCACAAAGTGCTTCGGATTTTTCACAAGAGAATGAGAAGAGGAGATTGCCGGTTTGAGTGTGGATGAATGAGGGGGTATGCTACCTATTTATAGGAAAAAATTGATTTTTTTTTGTATTGTTAAACTCACAAGCGGTCGCAAAACGACTATAATTTTTTTTAAAAATCAAATCGTTATCATGCTAAACGGGCCAAATGGGTCGTGCCCATACCTAATGGTCGACAATGGTCGGCCTTTGTGCCTAATAGACTGTGCCTATGGGCTACGCGTGTCGGGTGGGCCGTGCCGTGCCGGCCCGTGCCATGCTCGGACACAACACTGTTCATGCTGTGCTTGGCTCCACCCCTTCGTGCCATGCTGTGCCATGCCTACAGTATCAGGCCATGTGCCAGCCTGTTAGGCACGGCCCATTTGGACACCACTAACGGTCACAGAGGCTAAGGCCCTTCTAAACACGATGATTCATGTCTTTTTTAAAAGAAAATAATTTGGAATATGTTGATTTGTTAACATGATTTTTTTCTTTTTTTTCTCTGCATTATCTACGAAGATATAACTATGGTTTTTTATTTTCTATTTTCTAATTGAATACTTAGAAAAAACTAACGATCGCTATAGTATCATTAAAACATGGCCTAAGATGTTACCTGATTCGTTTTTAGCCGGCAATGACACCAACGTTGACTTGGAGAAAGGGAATTTCTAAGAAACTTGATTTTAGTTCTCCGATCAGCTATACCAGCATTAAGGCAGTGATGGTGTTGTTGACAACAGTTTCGCAAGTGATGACCGACAAAATGTGACGAGTGGGTGTGAAGCTAATGGTGGGTTATGTCGACTTTGAGTGGGTCTTTTAAAACAATATGTATCAATTTTTATTTTTATAGCATTGTATGATCTGTCGATCTTAGCTCTTTGGCTAAAGACAGCTTAACGAGAGTAGTGGGCTACCGGTAGGACGATCTAAGATGCTAAGATGTTACATGGAAGATTATGTTGATCTTCTTTTTTAGCCGACAATGACAACGCAACAACTTGGAGGGACGGTGGGTGGTGTCGACCTTTGAGATGCTAACCACCCATATTAGGCTGATCTTTTTACACAGAGAGAGAGAGAGAGAGAAATTTGAATAGCCAAGCTAGCTCGGATTAGAATTGCCTGCAGGCTGCTATTGACCGATATTCTAACTGGTTGGAATGAATGAGACTTTTAGGAATTCTGTAGGAATTGGAACTGAATATTTAGGAAAATTTTCATATGTGACCCTTTGGAACAAAGGAACAAGCTCTTGGAATTCATATAAAATTACTCAATCTATCTATCAATATCTATACTAACTAGAGACTCCTTTAGAAGCCCCTGCGTTAATCTTAGATGAGAAAAAACTAAAAATTCTAATATTAATTTGAAAAAGATAAAAAAATCTAGAAATTTTCACGGTAATCTAAAAATAAGACCACCCATCTAGTGCACCGTAAGGCTTCGATTTGTTGGTTGATGTTTGCACGTTGCAGGTGGCATATTACAATAGTGGAATCCCATATGAACCGTATATACTCCGCGTATTAAACATGGGGAACATGTGCGGTCAGGATCTACATGTATTATCTACACTGCGTAAGGAGCTTTTAAAATATATTTTAAAATATTTTACACATCGTTTTCTATATTATAAAATTTGTGCAGACTCTACACATAACTAAATTACAGATAAAAATTCTTAATGTTTATAATTACAAAAAAATTTGCACAAGCAAGTAAACAAGCCTCCAAACAAAAATCATAATTTTTATATCTCATTTCCTATATCTAAAAATTATTACATTTTGAATACATTTCTATAAATAAATAGAAAATTTGTATTTATCATGGGAGATTATTACACCAACAACACAGTGAGCAGCCGAACAAAAAATCGTATACTGTAGCAGTGAAATCGTGTGATCGAGGACCACACGACTACTATAGCAGTGAAATCGTGCGATCGGGAACCACACGACTACTGTAAGTGAAATCTTACGATCGAGGACCGCACGATCTCGCTGCCGTACGATTAACATGTATCGCACTCTCATAGTGCCGCGGTCGGGGAAGGGGCTACAAAAGGAATTACGGTGATTCGGGACTAGATTTGGTATTTATGTGATTAATAGTGCTAAATTTGACCAAAATTCGCTAGTTAGATCTTAAATAAGTACGAGCAGGAAGTAGTAATTTACCAAATTAGAAGAGACCCAGAAACATGTCAAGGTAATAAAAGCATAGTAATTACGTATTGACATGCATTAATCATACAAATAACAAAGCCGGGGGGATTCGCGACCCCCCGCTCGGCCACATCCCCCCGCCCGCGTGTCCGGCCGGCGCATGGCGGGGCAATCCCTGTACGGCCGGAGGAGGCACTTTCCTCCAGTTTTTCGGAAATTACGTACAGGTCCTTTTTCCTCGCGAACAGATCCCTAGCAGTTTTTTTAATACTTTTTTTTTCGAAAACACCCCTCCACTTTCCCAAAATTTCGTGTACTTTGCAGGATAGCGCCCCGCGGTTTGCCTGTACTTTCTCGAAATTACGTCAAGGTCCTTTTTTCGCGAAAAGGCCCCTGGTATCTTTTTTTGAAATTTTTTTTTTGCGAAAACACCCCTCCACTTTACCGAAATTTTTTATACTTCGCATGATAGCGCCCCGCGGTTTGCCTGTATTTTTCCAAAATTACGAAAAGATCATTTTTCCTCGCAAAAAGGTCCCTGTCAGTTTTTTATCGCCTCTTTTACTTCGGTACACACGATTGCTGGCGCGGCGTGCCGCCGCGCCTATAAGTCTAGTTGCAATATACACATGCAAGGATTAGCTGTTGACTTTAAACTGCAACGTCGTATATATGGCAACAGCAGTTAGAGCAAGTTTAATAGTACAGATAGCTGCTACCTCCAATACATTTCCATGTCATCAAAAGATAATGATGCAGTCAACTCATACAATAAGCTAGCTATAAGTTGTCTCCACAAGAGCTCTCAATCATTTAATACACTAGTATAATGCCCGTGCTAACGCCACGGTTTAATCTTAGGGTTGCATATGAGAACAGCTAATATTTCTTTTTGCATAGTTCAACTTTTACACAATTGTATAGTGCCCGTGCTAACGCAACGGTTTTATTCTGGGATTCACATGAAAATAACCAAACAACAACATTTTTCGATAGTTTAAGTAACCCGCAATTGTATATAACCATGTATGTTATCCGGAGAACACTCATGCATAACAAGGCATAATAAAGTCTTGTCTGGCATATCTACCCTACTAATTTATGAGTTTCTGGATTCACTTTTTTAATTCACGACGCCAGAGATAAATATTCTCGTTCCATGCAGGATTGGCCAATGTCATGGCGAGATTGAAATGATTGAAAATTATATCTAATATAGCTGTATATGGCATGCTTGGATCAACACTCATGTACCATAGATTTGGAGAATGCGGATCCATAATGTACACAATTTTGTTACCCATGTCAAATATGAATAAAGTATAGTTCCTGTCTCCAAAATATGGCAATAGAACCTGTAGCACCAGCCGGCTATCAGCACGTACACGCCATCAGCAGGCCAGTAGCAGCAGCAGAAGGGCACCAGCCGGCTATCAGCCCGTACACGCCATCAGCAGGCCAGTAGCAGCAGCAGACGGCCATCCGCAGGCAAGCAGGTAGCAGCAGCCGATCATCAGCAAGAAAACCAGGGCGTAGGCACAGGGAACACCCAAGGGCTGGAGCGACGTGCGGGCACAGAGTGCACGGGCGCGGCTGCTCTCGGCACGGAGGGCGGGAGCGCAGCAAGAGGGCCGGAGGAGAGAGGCACGGCGGCTGGCGGCAGGGAGCGACGGGCGATCGATGGAGCGACGAAATTGTTTCCTTTTTTTCTCGATGATTGATCGTAGGAAGAGAAAGTAGAAGCCGCGATCCCCGGGCGGACAGTGTTGAATCGCGGGCGGGCGCCTCGTGTTGAAGCCTCGCGTTGAAGCCTACGTTCCATCCAGGCCGCACGATTGGGTTGAAGCCAGGGAGAGTTTTTTTTAGCCCTTGATTTTAATGAAGACAATTTGCTGGGTGCATTTTTGTGGGTGCACGAAGGTTGGTGCTCTCAGCGGGGGACGTATTCTTGGGTGGACTGAGTGTAATTTCAATTGGTCAATTATAGTAGAGATACATGGGTATTGATAATTTAATACATGCATGGGTATAGCAATTAGTTCTATGGGTACATGCATGAATAATGCCTCTTTTCCTGTGCTATAGCCTGACTCTTGCATGGGAGTCGGCTTGGCTCTCTCTCTCCTTTTCTCTCCCCTCCACATAGGACTATGCTGACATGGATTCTCTTATAGCTAGCACAGTCAGCCTTATTAAACTTGCTCTTAGCACCCACCTCAATTATCAATCAATTCTCCTCAAATCAAGCATTAATATTTAATTCCGAGTACGTAATCACGAAGACACCTACAGGAGTTTTAAGTTTGACTCGGACTAAACATAAAATTTAATTTCACAAAAGAACCCGGAAATTAGTTTACTCAACAAAAAATCGATTACAGCGTATACTCCTATCTCAATGCACTACTATAGAAAGCTTAATACTAGACGGCCAATCACAGACGGTTTGACAAAACCATCTGTGACCAACACTAACACAGACGGTTTTAATTTGGACACCGTCTGTGTTGGCGGCGTCGGAGAAAAGGAGTATCACAGACGGTTCTTACCGATGAACCGTCTGTGATACTTCAGTATCACAGACGGTCTGTATTTTTAATAAAAAAACCATCTGTGATAAGCTGGTTATCACAGATGGTTTTGAACAAAAAACCGTCTGTAATAATTCACAGACGATTTTTCATTAAAAACCGTTTGTGATAATGCTCACTAGGCATTTATTGCGCTGCTCAGACCGCATCTGTCTTCATTTCGATCCAGATCTAGCCGCTGCTGCGCACTCTTTCGCTCAGGAGGCAAGCTAGGCGATTTCAGGCCAGTTAATTTGGTGGGAGGAGGCAGATATTGAGCTTTGAAGATTCATACTTTCCTGGTTGCTCTAGATATGGTTAGTAATGAATTTTATTTTTTCTTTGCATGCATTACAATTTAGATCTAAGTAATTGGTGAGTGTTATTAATTGAAGATGGTTTGCAAAATTGTTGGTTATATAATAGCTGTTGTGTTTGTAATATGAATTGAGCTAGCAAATTAAGGCTCAATATAATACATGTGGCCGGTATATATGTAGTAATAATTAGCTAATTTAATTTTTACTACTAAGTTGTTATATATGTACGTAACGTAGGACCGAAGCTAGATGTATGCCGCGAGCCGTGTGAGTGAAGAGTACATTAATGGCGTGTCTGCTTTTACAAGAGCTGCAAAGGAGGATATGTTGAATAAGGGGGTGGAATATATGTACTGTCGATGCATTGACTGGGAGAATTTAAAGATGTTTAAGAACCGAGGGCAAATTGAAACGCACTTGATTCGGAGGGGTTTCAAAAAGAGTTATACGTATTGGACGAGTCATGGCGAAGTGAATGATCAAATGCCGCCGGATGACATCGCCGGTGAAGTGAATGATATGCCGCCGGATGACATCGCTGGTGAAGTGAATGACGTGCCGCCGGCTGATGTCGATTGTGGTTCGGATTCGGATAGGTTGCACGATGATAATCTGGATCAGATGCTTCGCGATGTAGAAGAGAACTATGATGAGAGAGAGTATGTTAAATTCCGGGGCTTGATGGAGGATTCGGAGAAACCTTTGTTCACGTGCTGCAAGTACATGAGGTTGTCGGCCGTGCTTGAACTGTTGAAATTGAAGGCAAGCAACAGTTGGTCCGACAAGAGTTTCACGGCGCTGCTAGGTCTTTTAGCGAACATGCTTCCGGAGGGAAATGAGTTGCCTAAAATCACGTATAAAGTCAAGAAGGTTCTTTGTCCGTTGGGAATGAAAGTAGAAAGAATACATGCATGTCCGAACGACTGTATCCTCTACTGTAAAGAGTATGCAAACATGCATGTATGTCCGGTGTGCAACGCATCCCGATACAAACGTAACAATCAATCAGATGATGGCGAGGAAACAGAGGCGAAGAAAGGACCTCCTACTAAGGTGGCATGGTATTTTCCTATAATTCCCCGTTTGAAAAGGTTTTTTGCAAATCCAAAGGAGGCAAAACTGCTGCGTTGGCACTCGGAGGAGCGCAAGAAGGGTGGAATGCTAAGACACCTTGCTGATTCCGGGTAGTGGAGAAACATCGATAGGAGTTTTGCAGACTTCGGTGCAGAACCAAGGAATATAAGGTTTGGACTGAGTACAGACGGAATGAATCCTTTTAGTAGCATGACCAGCCGACATAGCACATGGCCCGTGACTCTCTGCATCTGTAACCTTCCTCCTTGGTTGTGTATGAAGTGAAAGTATATTTTGCTGTCGATACTTATCCAAGGGCCAAAATAACCTGGGAATGATATTGATGTGTTCTTAGCACCGTTGGTGGAAGATCTAAAAGTACTGTGGAACGAAGGGGTACAGGTATGGGATGCATACAAATGAGAGAACTTCACTCTGCGCTCCTTATTATTCTGCACCATAAATGATTATTCTGCCCTTGTAACCTATCGGGTCATAGTACAAAAGGTGCCAAAGCTTATACTCACTGGTTAGATGGTACCGAGAGTGTGTGGCTGAGACACTCACGCAAAACCGTCTACATGCGTCACCGCTGGTTCCTTCAGAGGGCTCACCCATACCGCAAGATGAAGAAACAATTTGACGGAGAGAAGGAAGACGGTTCAGCTCCAAGGCATTTAAGCGGACACGAGGTTTATGATATGGTTAAGGATTTAGATGTTGTCCTCGGAAAGGGACGTAAATTGAGGGCTCATGAGAAGAACACCTGGAAGAAGAGATCAATATTTTGGAACTTACCTTATTGGGAGTACCTAGATGTTTGACACTGCATCGACGTCATGCACGTAGAAAAGAATGTATGCGACAGCTTGATTGGTCTCTTACTGAATATTCGTGATAAAACAAAGGACGGCGTCAATGCACGGCTTGACTTGGCTGATATAGACATCAGGCCTGAGTTAGCACCGACATGCACTGATAATGGACGAATGTACCTTCCCCCTGCGTGTTACACTCTGTCCAAGGCTGAGAAAACATAATTGTGCCAATGCATGCATGGTGTCAAAGTTCCATCTGGTTACTCCGGCAACATGAATAAACTTGTTTCGATGCAAGATTTGAAGTTAAATGGCATGAAGTCTCATGATTGTCATGTGCTGATGACACAGATGCTCCCTATTGCAATTAGAAATATTTTGCCGATCAAAGTCCGAGAGAAAATCATGACGCTTGTTATTTCTTTAACACAATTGCTCAGAAGGTCATCGATCCCGAAGGACTAGATGCTTTGCAGTACGAGGTGGTGATGACTCTATGTCACCTTGAAATGTATTTTCCTCCTTCGTTTTTCGATATCATGGTCCATCTCATTGTTCACGTTGTGTGGGAGATAAAAATGTGCGGGCTCGTATTCCTACGTAGCATGTACCCATTTGAGAGGTTCATGGGAATTCTCAAGTCCTACGTACGGAATCGTTCTCGGCCGGAGGGCAGCATCGTCGAAGGTTATGCAAGCGAAGAGGTCATTGAGTTTTGTGTCGATTATATGGCTCAGATTCAACCGATAGGTGTGCCTCAATCTTGTTATGAGGGGAGGCTGAAAGGTCTCGGATCTATCGGAAGGAAAGCAATCACTCCAGATATGGACACGTATACTCAACCCCATTTCACGGTGTTGCAACACATGACTGAAGTGGCGCCTTATGTCGACCAGCACAAGGATGTGCTTCGGCAACAGCATCCGGAGCGGCCGGATGTTTGGATCATGAGGCAACACAACAGTCGGTTCAACCAATGGTTGAAGGAGCAAATCGCTAGGAGCTCGCCAAGTGAGACGCTGACATGGTTGGCAAAAGGGCTGACATTTACAGTTGTGACATGGCAAGGATATGACATAAATGGGTACACATTCTATATGCAGTCTTAAGATGTAAAGAGCACTAACCAGAACAGCGGTGTCCGCATAGATGCGTTCAGTACTGATGGGTCGAGAAACTCGTACTGTGGCTTCATAGAAGAGATTTGGGAGCTCGACTATGTGGTTTTCAAGATCCCCTTATTTCGCTACCGTTGGGTGCATCTCCCACAGGTGAAGGTTGACAAGTACGGTGTCACTACCGTGGACCTCCAACGTGTTGGGTACAAAGACGAACCATTCGTACTCGCGAACCAAGTTGTTCAAGTTTTCCATGTAACCGACCCGGCAATATAAGAAACGCCATGTAGTTCTTCATGGAAAAAGGAGAATTGTCAGAGTAGAGAATGTAGTGGACGAGGAAGAATACAATCAGTTTGACGAGTTACCTCCTTTTGGAAATGGCATAAGGGTCGACGACGAACAACGTGATGAAACTAGTTATGTACGCATTGATCATGATGAAGGGCTAATTTTTAAAGGAAATAAACAAGTACAATGAGAATGTGCGACATATATGTGGGCATTTGCATATCTGTATATAACAATGCATGTATGTGATGTATATGTGAATTGGCATTTATGTATACAACAATGCATTTGTGTGATGTATATGTGAATTGACATTTATGTATATGTGAAAATGTGTGAAGAAATACATTCTGTGAGGTTGGTGAAAATGTGTGAATGCAGCTGGTTGGTGAAAATGTGTGAATGCAGCTGGTTGGTGAAAATGTGTGAATGCAGCTGGTTGGTGTTGTATATGAATATTGCAGCTGGTTGGTGTTGTCTGATGCAGCTGGTTGGTGTTTGTCTTAATGACTACGGGTTATCACAGACGGTTCTACACTTAGAACCGTATGTGATATCAATATCACAGGCGGTTCTATGTATAGAACCGTATGTGATAAGCCTACTATCACAGACGGTTCTACACTTAGAACCGTCTGTGATAAGCCCCCTATATATACCCACTGGCTAGGGTTTTCCGTTTATTCTGCAGTTATTGTGTAGTTCTAAATCCCGATCTGTCTCCTCCGGTCGCCGCCTCACCCGCCGTGTCGCCCGTCCCCTCCAGTCGCCGCCTTCCCCGAGCCCGTCGTCACCGCCGCCTCCCCCGAGCCTGTCCCCTCCGGTCGCCGCCTCCCCGAGCCCCGTCGTCGGTAAGCATTGTACAACTCATTTTGTCAGTTACACTGGTGCTCATTGTATCACACTGGTGCTCACTGTCTCCCATGGATTAGGATTTAGTCTATATGCAGTGCTAGTTCATATATGGTTCAGTAGTATATATATATGCAGTGGTAGTTCATATATGTAGTGTTAGTTCATATATATCATTTAAGATGTTTGAGTTTTGTGTTGTAAGTTATGCTTATTTGATTGCTGAGACAACAATTGCTTGGTGATACACTAGTGATCTATAAAGACAACTTGTGACAATTAGTAATCTATGGTTGCTCTTATTGATTTTCAATGTAGTTTCTCTACTGTTTGCTTCATGTTCTGTTATCTTGTAGATGCAATGTAGATATTCAGTGTAGATACACTATTAACTTGTTGCTTCATGTGCTGTTATCTTGTACATTACTATAGAGTATCTTCTAGTCAGCATATGGGATTTGAAGTTTAAAGTTGCATCTCAAATATGCAAAGTCTTGTCCAAGTATGCATCTCAAATATGCATCTTAAATATGTTAATGTATAATGTAGCTTTAGTCAGCATGTTAATGTATACTAACTTCATTTTGTCCGTTACTAGCTACTTGCAGCTTGTATTCATGTATATGTTAATGTATAATGTAGCTCATTCGCTTTGGAGGTTTAATCAAGAGAAAATATAAGATCTACATCATATATTGGGCCTCTACTCCTCTCCTCCTTCCTAACATTGAGCCTCTCTTCCTCATCTTCCTGATCTTCCTCTCTTCCTCATCTTCCTCATAAGACCCACAAATTGTATGGAACCAATCAATATGATCACTTTCTTATCTTATGGTCTGGCACTTTCTTATCTTATTCTAATAGACCCACAAATTGAGCAACATGTCATCCGCGCATTCTTCAACACCATCGCCGGAGGCGTCCGCTCCAAAATCAAGACGCCAAGGAAGAGGGCTATCGAAGAAGCCTTAGGGCCGATTTACCATCACACAGGTCGATGTATCTAGGGTCCCTCTCCTTCCTCGCAAAGCAGTAAACGCATGGAGAAGCATGATCGGAATAGTTGCACGAGAACGAATTGAGATCACATTCAATTCGTGGAAGAACGTGCCTGCGACTCAGAAAAGTGAGTTGTTGACAGAAATTATGGCATCGTTCGAGATCCCAGAAGAACACCAAGATATCGTGCAACGACAAGCCTTGCTAGGGGCATGCAAAGCATGGAAGAACTTCAAGAGCACACTTGTCAAGGTCTACGTGGAGACCGACGAAATGCCCTTTCAAAAATACCCATTCCTGGAACCACAATGGGAAGAGTTCAAGGCGATGAAGACGACCGAAGATTTCAAAAGTACAAGTGCGGCGCACAAGGCCCTCCAGGCAAAAAAACACAAACCCCCACAGACATGGCTGTAACAGCCCAGGTTTTTGTTAAAATAAAATAAATAAAGAAATAAATAAAAATCAATTAAAATTAAAATTTAATCTAAAATAAGTGTTTTGTTGCCTAAAGTTTAAATTTGGATTTGCTCTGAATTTCTGCTTTTGAAAAGCTGGATTTAAAAAGCATTTTCAGAAAAACCTAAAATTATTATTAAATAAAATGATATTTTGATTTTATATGAAAATCCTAGTTCAAATTAATTATTTGGAGTTATTTGGCTTTTATTTGGTTTCCTGGATTTTCTGGAGTTCAAAAATGTATTTTTGAAATTAAAAAGTATTTTAAAGTATGAAAATTAAATACCAACATTAGTTGGAAATATTTTTATTAAGTCCAAAATGTCACCAGGAGCTTCTGTGAATTTTCCTGGAATTTTTGGAAGTTATTTGGTATTTTTCTGAGGCCAATTGAATTTTCTGGGATTTTCTGAAAATCCTAAATTAAAAATCAAAAATAAAAATCCCCTCCTCTCCCTCCGGCCGCCACGTGGACGGCCGGATTGCGCCCACGTCACCCCGCCGCCTCATCCCGCCTTCCCCCTCCGGATGCCCGCCACCTCGCCCCCACTCCCATCCACCCGTCCGCCCCTCTCTCTCTCTTACCGCCCGGCCCCACCTGTCGGCAGACGCCCCGCTCACCCTCCTCTCTCTTCTCTCCCCGGCCCACCCGCCAGCGCCTTCCCCTCCCCTCTCCCGCTGCCGCCCGGGCCCGCCCGTCAGCACCTCCTTCCCCGCGCCCCTTCTTCCTCCTCCCGCTCGGCTGCGCCTTCACCGCCGCCATTCCCGCCGCCTTCCCCGACGCCTCTCCTCTCTCCCGCGCGTGCCGTGTCCCACGCGCGGACTCCCTCCGCCATCCCGCACCCAAATCCCCCTCTCCCCGCGCCGTGTCCCCTCCCCTAATTCCGCCGCGACCGCCGTCCCCGCGCCATCTCCGGCGACAAATCCGGCCCGCCTCCGCCCTCCCCGACCCCTATAAATACCGCCCCCGGCTTCCCCACTCTTCGCACCACCTCCCCCTCCACTCCCCTCTCCCTCCCGGCCGTCCCATCGCCGCCGCGCCGAAGCTCCCGAGCGCCGCCGCCGCCCTCCTCGCCGCCGGCCTTCTCCCGGCCGCCCCGGTAACGCCCGCGCCTACCCCTGAGCTCCCCGTCTCGTCCTCTCTCTCCTCGGCCCCTCGCCGCCGGCCGCCGCCCGCCGGAGCGCCGGCGAGCCCCCGAACCCGAGCTCCTCCCTCCCTCCGGCCGGCCACCTCACCCCGCCCGGATGCCGTGTGGCGCCACCTCAGCGCCACGTCGGTGCCGTCTCGCCCCGTCGGCTGCCACGCCATCACCCCGCCACCTCAGCGCCTTCACCCGCTCGTGGACTCGGTCCATGGACCCATGGCCCACCTGTCAGCGGGATTTATCCCATGCTGACGTCATGATGACGCTTTAAACCCGAATTTCCCGTTGAAAAATATTTCGGCTGGAAATGAAAATCCCTGGCTGACGCAATGCTGACGCCATAAATTCTTTTCCTTTAGGAAAATAATTCCAAAAATCCTGATTTTCCATTTTCTCTGAATTTAAACTTCCCGGAGCCCGTTCTTCTTCGTTCTAACTCCGATTGAGCCCATTCAAATTTCTAAATTAATCAAAAATTCCCCTCTATCCATTTCTAGCCTCAATTCAAATATTTGAAGTCAATTTGAATTTAATTTGAATTTATTTGAATTTGGTGGGTTATTTTCACGTGTAGACTTCGACGATTCAGGAAATTTCTTCGACGAAGATTCAAGCCAAGTTGAAGAGCAAGGCAAGTCACACTCCTTGATCATGTTGATCCCAGAATTTCAAATAAAATTATGTTGATTTAAATTATATTGCATGCATAATTTTATTCAATGTATTTCAATTCAGTTTAAACTTTAGTTAATCCCTGTTTGTTAATACCTCCTTTGACATTGAAAATCCTTATACCTTGTCACCTTAGAATCAAACTCTGGTTAGTACACTAGTATTGGCTAGAGAATTTTAAATCAAATGCTTAGATCTGCTTAGATAAAATATTGATTTTGGGGTACCTTTTCGCATAAAATGATAACCCTGTTTACATAAAATGTGATGTATTCTTGACTTCGGTGAGTTAAGAAGGATTATGAAATATTTTCAAAGCAAAATATAAAATCTGGTTTAGACTTAGGCAATTGGTTAGAGTGGTGGGTGCAGGCATGCCCTGTTGGTTGGAGCCGCAGTGGTTGATTGTCGTGTACGGGGGTATGTGGTTGGGCCTAAGTCAATTAAGGACCGGTCTGTGAGCTACCGTTGCAAAGCCCTAACGTACTACCACATGGCTGGTATGGGACAGCCCTGGCCGAATAATTTGTGAAGTCCCAACCTGAGCCATTTCGTAGGATGAAAGTGAGCGTGGCGTAGGCTATGAGAAGTCTCACTCGGCTCAAGAGGGGGTCCCGGTCTGGTGGATTCCTTACTGGGGTGAAACCTTAGAGTTGGCTTGGCCAGGTTGAAGGCTTCGCATTGTAAAGGCCTTGTCACGACTCCTCGCCGCACACCAAAGGAAGTGTGTAAACCGGTGGCAATATGGGATGATCGTGTCTTGTGGGTAAAGCTGTACAACCTCTGCAGAGTGTATAATCTATCCTGGATAGCCGTGCCCACGGTCATGGGCATGCTGAGTAAAGTTTTTCATGGATTAGACTTTGTTTTTTAAAATTGTTTTCGAAAACCTTGTGGATGGATGGAATCCACGAGAGATGAAAACCTTGCGGATGGATGGAATCCGTGAGAGGTTGAAATCTGGTGAATGGATGGAATTCATCAGAGTTGCGCAGTGAAAGCGTGTGGATGGATGGAATCCATACGTGATCTTTTGGGAAAAGATGGTCCGGGTGGGATGCCCGTGGATAGGTTGGTGTTTGGTCGGAGCCTGCACTGACGGTAATATTTTCAATTACAAGTATTGTTTTACTTATTGTATCAAGTTCAGCAATTTCAATCTATTTACTGTATTTCATTAAATGCTGTTTTATGCAAACTAACCCTATGAGCCTTCCATTGAAGCCTTTATCATTATATTGCATTTCTCCGTGTGACTTGCGGAGTACAAGTTTGTACTCATTGTTGCTATCTCCACACAGAGGAAGACGACTTCGACTACGGTGAAGACCAGAACGAGTAGGCCACGTCTTGCAGTTGTTTGCCTGTGGGCAGGCTTGGGCTTCGTCTTTTCAGCTTCGCTTCCGCAGTTCTTTTGCAGTTATTTTGCCAATGTGCGATGATGTAAACGCTGGCCGTAAGGCCATACTCTTTAAATTAAATAAAGGTCATTATGCTTGGTATTTATCTTTGTTGTTCACTGTGTGCACTAGCTGATCCTGGACTAGTGCGATTTACACAGAGGATCCAGGAGTCGTTGCTCCGGGTTCCGACAATGGCACAGCTGGGTATGCGGGTAAAATCCCGCAGTGGAGGAGCGAGGACGACCAGGCAGCCCTGCAGGACACCGCCCCGCCATTTGCCAATATCTCGGATGAGCGCGCTCGAAATTAATTGGATTAGAGCAAGGTCATCCACAACGACATCGGGGGACGTCTCCTTTCGAAACCCTCCAGACCAGCAAGTGTCCCAGCGCCTGGTAAGATATCGATCGAACTACGTAGCTTGTAATTACTCCACAACTTCGTACGAAGTGAAATGACATATCATGCTCTTGCAGGAAGAGCTGAGTTTTGAATCTACCCTGTGATCATTCCAGAGATCAAGGGAGAATGATATGCTCTCCGCGGCCCTGGGAAACAAGGAGCACTCGGGCCATACGAGAGGCCTTGGGCTTTACGTTCCTTGGAAACATGGTTTCCAAGATGACTCCGAAATGTATCGGCGCGGGAAGATAAACAAAGCCGAGCGTGACGCACGGCTACGAGAAGAGATCAAGGAATCTCTTAGAGAGGAGCTAATGGGTGAGCTGGCTGATGTAGTTAGAGATGAGGTGCGGAAACATACAGAAAGTCAGCAGGCCGCCGCCACTGCTCCTGTGCTAGCTAGCCCGCACAACCATCCGATTAGTTGCGCGTCCAATCCGACGCAAACCGATGCTAGATTTCCTGTGGACGACATCCTAGTAATAATTATTATCTCTCGAATGCTTGCTCCATTGATAGGCCTATTCGACTAGCTAATTCTGTATCGTTATGTAGGAGCCTACGAAGTGCAGGCTCCAAGTGAGATATGCCTCCGTTCCCTTGCACGCTGCTTGGGACCAGGCATATTCGTTTGGTATCGGGGCCATGCTGCACGGTCAAGCTTTAGCGCCAGCTTCGCAAAAGTTAATGTGGATGGTGTGCATGTTAATTTTGAGGTCGTCCCGCTACCGAAGCCCCCCAACGACGAGATCGTGATTCTAGGGCAGGCCATTGGAACATTCATCCAGTGGCCCAAAAGCAACATCTCCCTGGAGGCTTCTTCACCGGTGGCAGGACCAGAAGGGCAGTGCGAACCAGAGCAACATGCACTGGTGCCATCTCCACTACAAGACTTGTCTCCACCACCGCTAGCTGCACCGGTGCTATCTCCAAAGGTGCTATTCTCGCCAGAGCAACTTGCACCGCTACTACCTTTACAGTCGACTGCCATTAAGTCGACCTACAGCCGAGGCAGCAAGGGCAAAGCAAAGAAGACCAATGATGATATCCCGTACCTGCCATTGGCCCGCAAATTCGTGCTTGGCCAGCCATTGCTCGAGCCCAAGGTCCTCCAACCCCTAGCATATAGTTGCCTGCAATGGCACAAGTGGTATGTGGAGCAGTCCAATAAGCCAGAGGGAGAATGGATCTCAAGTGTCACTGTCAAATTCGCGCCGCATGATTTACACCACAATCTTCAAGAGTGTGTCTTTGTGGTCGCCTTTGAGGATTTATTCGATCTTTTCACGCTCAACGCTCTTGACGTCTCCCTCATTCGATGCTGGACACTGTAAGTGTGTACAATTATAGTCTCCGTTCATGTCATATCGATAAATGTCATATATAATTTGTTGCTTTCGTGTGTATATGTATAGACACATGCTGACTAGAGCTAGAGAAACCAAATCATCATCGGTTGGTTTCTTGGACCCACACGTGGTCGCCAGGAGTACCATCGACCAGGAGTCATCTGTCGTCGAGAGGTACATTGCAGTAGCACTGCTGCAATACCGCAATAAGGAATATGTACTTATGCCCTTCCATCAGAACTATCATTGGATTTTAATAGTAATTGTACCAAAATGGAACAAGGTATATTACCTTGATTCCCTAAGTAAGAATAAAATGGACTTCACAGTTGTCAGCCAAGTACTCGATAGGTAAGTACATTTTCTCCATACATACCTATATTGTACTTTTTCTTTCCTTCTGAATGACTAAGGTTAACTTTTTCGAATCACGTAGGGCGTTCGCGATGTACATTGCAATGGGAGGTGTCTCGAAGCAAGGGGCCAAAGGCCTGACACATGCTCGAGATTTTAAGATATTCGCTATTACACATTAATCAATCCTATGCAACAGTTGGTAGTAATGCCTCTTGAATTAACACATTACATTTTTTGCAGTGCCACCAGCAGTCGCCGGGCAACACATGTGGATTCTACGTTTGCCACCATATGGAACTACTCATCGACTCCTCGAGGATCACCAATTCCAAGGTTTGTCAATCTTCCCATAATTACTTCATACTTATCACGTTATATATATACGCACATTGATATTCCTATCGACAAGCTGCGTTCATCCCGTTAACTGCATTGAAACAGCCCGACCTTTCACACATTCAAGGAGAGATGGCGTATTTTCTGGTGGCTAACGTCATAAACCCAACTGGAGATTTTCACTGTGCACCATGATTTTTTATTGCTCTTATCACTCCGGAATCGAGGTCTCGCGGAAGGAAGATATCCATAATCAACGAACTTGTCGGGTGCACAAGCAATACTTGAATGGCAATCATGCACCATCCAAGTATAGCTTGTTTACTCTGACAAGTTCGTTGATTATGGATCAGTTCCTTTCGCGAGACCTCGATTTCGGAGTGATAGAGCAATAAAAAATGCAATGTTACCATCTAAGTGGAAATGCAACGTACATCTTTTGTAATTGTATATTTGTTAATGAATATTTTATTTCATTTCAATTAATTGATTTGCGAAATTGATGTTTTATGTTTGTCAAATGGATGTTTTATGTTTGTCAAATGAAGTGCGATGTGAATTGGATGTTGTATGTTTGTCAGAAATTGTATGTATATTTGCTTGTCTCAGAGAGCATGGCTAGCATTTCCTGAGGCTAACCAATAAACAAGAATATCACAGACGGTTTTTAACAAAAAACCGTCTGTGATAGGTGATATATCACAGACGATTTTTAACTAAAAACCGTCTGTGATAACTAGATATCACAAATGATTTTTAACTAAAAACCGTCTGTGATAACTATATATCACAGACGGTTTTTAACTAAAAAATGTCTATGATATTTGCACCACAGACGGTTCGAAAACCGTCTGTGATGACCTCGTATTATCACTGACCTATAAATTCAGACGGTTCACAAAACTGTCTGTGATGACGTCTGTGATGACCTTTTCTGTAGTAGTGATGAAACACTAATTCTATGTCTGCTTGATCCAACTTGTACATAGTTATGCCGCCTTAAATTAAAAGTTAATTTGGCTCCACGTTTCCCATTGAGACACATGAATGCACACCACATTTATTTTGCTTTCTAGAATATATATATATATCCACAAGAATATAAATGTGAAATGAAGAGCTAAAAAATTGTGGTAACCAAGTATATACAAATTAGTAATTAATAATTCCAGAAAAGTTGTGGTTATTAAAAATCCCAAAAACAATTATGACATAAAATTTTATTAGAAATTTTAATTAGAAATTCAAGAAAATGTAGCAACCAAATTATAATATTAAAATATAGAATTTTCAGTTTTGTAAATTTGGAAAAATTCAAAAATAAGAACTTAAATTGAAAACAAAATTTTGCTATAAACATTATATAAATTCGTAAATAAATAGTGAAAATTAATAATAAAAATGTTGGTACATAAATGCAGCCCGTGCGGAGTTGATGCCTAGTCTTACCAGCATTAAGACCGGAAGCATTCCGGGCAGCACGCGAGGCCACGTCGCCCCCAGCGCTCAGCCGGCCGGCGCGTGGCAAGAGAATCTGTGTACGGCCGGCCGAGGCACTTTCCTCATATTTTCCGAAAATTACGTAAAGGTCCTTTTTCCTCGCGAAAAGGTTCCTGCAAGTTTTTTCTTTAAAAAAATTTTTGGATGGCGCTCTGCGGGTTTCCAAAATTACGTATAGGTCCTTATTTACTTACGTACAAGTCCTTACAAGTCCTCAATTTTTTACAAAAAAACCCTTTGATTTTTCTGAAATTACGCATTTGTCCTTGATTTTTTTTTATGAAACTCCCTGCGAATTATCGTCTCTTTTACTTTGGTCCACACGGTAGCTAGCGCGGCGTGCGCCGCGCTTATGCAGCTAGTATATAAAACTTTGGGAGGAAACTAGCATGAGATGGAACCTCACGAAATATGTTTCTTTGTGTATCTCTCTCTAAATCGTGTACCTTCTTATGTTGTCTTGCAAGCTTCAACTGGGCCAGGCCCAATAGAGATAAGTGTGCTGATTATGTCTACGCTCTAAGTCACACACAGTTAGGGGGTGCAATGGGATCGGATATTATTCATACCATATTCTAAACCATATTTTTTCTCTAGATTTGAAGTCAAATACAGTAAAACTGAATACGAATACAAATTTAGAGTATTCTGAGTTTCGGATATGATACCATCATGATGATTTCAAATCGGAAATGGATAATATGTACATATATAAAGGAATATACATTGAACATACCACCATTACTTCAAACATTTAACTAGCAAAATATTCATCTAGAATACTTAAGTACGATAGTCGACACAACACAAATTCAACATAAGTGATAAATTCATACATAAGTTCAAAAACCAACAATTTTATACATAAGTTTGAAAACCGATAAATTTATACGCAAGTTCAACATAAGCGGGAATGATTGGTGGTGACTGGCTAGAGTGGCTGGATTCTGAAGTTAGGTTAGGATTTAGGTAAAATCTAGGCCGGTTGGTGCCAATGATGGTTAATAGAATGGGCCAGTTTGGATACTAACTTACTTGTCGATATCCGGTCGAATAGTATCTGGTTTACCGTTTACCAACGCTATTCGGTTAGAATTTAGCTGTCCTATTCTCACTACCATATCCAGTAATAGCTATCCGGTGCCAACCGAATTCGGTACCGGATACTCAATTACCATCCTGTATTTGGTATCAACCTGATTCGGTATCGGATCGGTAAGGATTAACCTGTACCGTTTGCACCTCTACACACAGTGTAACATAGTTGTGCCTTGTGCCATGTGTGGAAGCATACTTGATTGTGACATACGCCTTCACGTCGGTTATACGCATCTCTTGTTGCTAAAACGCTATATATATCCTTCTCGTTCTATGGCTGTCAGGTGCTTCTACATGACGTGATCTATAGCGCCAGTGCATCATTAGGGTTTCTCAGAATACTATAGACCATAGAGCAACCCAAAAAGAATCGCAAACCTAATTCGAACCATGACAAGTAGTAGTATTTAGTTGCATGTTGAGTCTTGCATGCCTGCGTGCATGTAGTAGTATTAATTAGTGGTTTGTTGATGAGGTCTTGCATGTGAAAGGAATAAGTGCTTGCATGTAGCTGCATGGTAAAGAGAGAGTGGCGAGATATCAGGAGGCGTGGAGCAAACTGATTGACCGTGTGTGTGTGGTTGCATGCAGGATTGAGTCAGTGTGCACATTTAGATGTGGCGCAAATAGTGGATCAGGGAGTTAGGTACCTGCCACACCATAGCATGTCTATTTATGCAGTTTGTTTGTGAGATGCTTGAGTGAGTCAATAAAGAGAAAAACAGAAGAAGAAAGATATAGTCCATGCGTGTATGTGTGTTCAATCTCTGCGTAGAGAGAGTTAGTAGTTGAGTGAATCAACTAGAGACAGAGGAGTTGAAATTGAGAGTGCGTGTGTCCACAAAAGTGAGGAAGTGATTTCCAACAAGAGAGGGAGTGATTCCCAACATTTGGTATCAGAGCAAGGTGATGATGAAGACGATGCCGCGTGGTGACGACTCGCCGAGCGGAGCCATTGTGAGCAGTGGCTTGGGCAACTCGACGACGACTACGACGGCGGGGAGGCTTCCATTCCCAATGCTGACAAGGACGAACTACGCGGCGTGGGCGATGAGGATGAAGTACCTCCTACGAACCAATGGCGTGTGGGGTGCTATTGATCCTGAGAAGGCGTCCGGAGCTGTTGATGAGAGCAAGGACCAGTTGGCCTTGACGATCATCTCGCAGTCGATCGACGACGAGACGCTGCTGCGAGTTGCTGAGAAGGAGACCGCCTCTGATGTGTGGGCGGCGTTGCGCTCTATGCATGTGGGCAGCGAGCGTGTCCGGGAGGCAAGAATTCAGTCCTTGCGGTCTGATTTTGATAACCTCAAGATGGGTGATGCAGAGTCCGTGGATGATTTCGCGGCGAAGTTTACGGTGCTAGTTGGGCGCATTCGTGAACTTGGAGAAGCGATGGACGAGAAGTACGTCGTGAAGAAGCTGCTGCGAGCCGTCTCCACCAAGTTCGTCAATGTCGCTTCATCGTTGATGTTGTTTAGTGACATCAACAAAATGGCCATGGAGGAGGCCATTGGGTCACTGAAGGCCCATGAAGAGCTGCTCAAAGGACGAGAGGTCCAAACAGATGAGCAACTTCTCATGATAAGAGGACTTGACTCGTCGCGAGGACGAGGCCGCGGCCGTGGACATGGCGAATGGCGCAAAGATAAAAGTAAGGTACAATGCTACAACTGCGAAGAGTTTGGACATTTTGCTTGGGAATGTCCTGAGAAGAAGAAGAATGAGACTGCACTCCTTGCCACAGCATCAAGCGATTATGAGCCAGCTCTCCTGTGAGTGGAGACATGATGCCAAGATTAGGGGGGTAATTGTTAGAGTTTAATCTTGTCATAGTAGTAGTATTTAGTTGCATGTTGAGTCTTGCATGCCTGCGTGCATGTAGTAGTATTAATTAGTGGTTTGTTGATGAGGTCTTGCATGTGAAAGGAATAAGTGCTTGCATGTAGCTGCATGGTAAAGAGAGAGTGGCGAGATATCAGGAGGCGTGGAGCAAACTGATTGACCGTGTGTGTGTGGTTGCATGCAGGATTGAGTCAGTGTGCACATTTAGATGTGGCGCAAATAGTGGATCAGGGAGTTAGGTACCTGCCACACCATAGCATGTCTATTTATGCAGTTTGTTTGTGAGATGCTTGAGTGAGTCAATAAAGAGAAAAACAGAAGAAGAAAGATATAGTCCATGCGTGTATGTGTGTTCAATCTCTGCGTAGAGAGAGTTAGTAGTTGAGTGAATCAACTAGAGACAGAGGAGTTGAAATTGAGAGTGCGTGTGTCCACAAAAGTGAGGAAGTGATTTCCAACAAGAGAGGGAGTGATTCCCAACATCCAACATTGCCAGAAACCAAGTACCAACCGAGAGTTACATCCAGAACGCTTCCGCATAGAAATGCTGAATATACCTGGACGTACACTTTGTAGGAGCGAGCAAGCCGGCGAGCCGTGGTCGTGAGCTCCACGTCCTCCCCGTACTTGACACTGAACGTCGGAGCACGCACTTGTCGCCGTCGCCCAAGCATTCCTTCTCGTCGCCTCCCTCGCGCTGCTGCAGGCGCTCGGCGAGGCAGTACTTGCTGCGCCCACCCATGCACATGCACGAGCTTTGTTAGTAAATAACCTAGACGTAGTATTGATTTAGCTTTTGCATATGTGTCGCATGGCACTGTGTACCACATAAGTCCAGTTGCATGTAGTTAGGAGTTTGCACAGAGTCAATAATGGACCGGTTCTGGCGCAGCTGATGCGGCGGGAGGCCGTAGAAACCGAGCCACCAGGTGGGTGGCGGCGTGGCGCATCCCCAGGAGAAATAGAGATGTAGCGCCGAAAGAACTGGACATCGTGGCATAATGTGATGTCCGTGAGAAGTGGCGATGCATGATGGTCCAACATACAGACGTGCAACAACCATACCGGGGTGGTGTGGCTTGAGGTCAGGGCGTGTTTGTAGCAGGTGTGCGCATGATGGTGACATGCAGTCGTGCGCTACAGCAGCAGGAAAACCAGATGGTCAAGTGCAATCGTGTGTGTAGGTGTTATGGTGGCGTGTGACTAGGGAATGCATCAAGTGCGTATGGAGTCCAAAATAATCAGTGAATGCATAAGCTATCAGCGGTGTGCTGCATGTTGCATGGATCGATTTTTTAGGAGTTAAAATAGGATCGTGGGAAGGTAGCTAGCATCTTTAAATAGTTGTTTTAAGTCTTGTGAGTGAGTAATAGAATGAAATTAAAAGAAAGGGGAGCAGAAAAGCTGTGCGGTTTTGTGCAGCAACAAAAAAGGTCATCTCCTATTTTTCTGTTGTTCTCCCGTGTGTGTTTGTGCGTCCACCAGTGTGTGTGCGATGAGGAATTGAGGAGATAGCTTATACTACTACAAAAAAGATTATCACACAAACGGTTAAAAACATCATCACAAACGGTTTCGTGAGACATCTGAATTTATGAGTTAGTAATGACATATGGTCGTCACAGACGATTTTTAAACCATCTATGGTGGTAATATCGTAGACGGTTTTTAAAAGTAACCGTCTGTGATGTATATTTATCACAGACGATTTTTAAACCGTCTATGGTGGTAATATCATAGACGGTTTTTAAAAGTAACCGTCTGTGATGTATATTTATCACAGATAGTTTTTAAAAATAATCGTCTATAATGTTTACGTATTACAGACGGTTTTTAAATATAACCGTTTGTGATATCTACATATCACAGATGATTTTATCACAGACAGTTTTTTAAAACCGTTTGTGATAGTACTAATCACCATTTTTTATTTTCCATATCTTCCTCATTCACTGAAAGCAGTACATATATATTTCATGGTAATATTAACATATATAGTCTTGCATACCCTACAATTTAAATGAGTTAGAGACAAAGTCGGATCCCATATCACACTTAGGCTTCAAATGGCATGAAGCAAATCACACACTAGATCTAGTGTGAGATTTGCTTTATGCCGTTTGAAGTCCAAGTGTGATATGGGATCTAATTTTGTCTCTAGGTCTCTATATTACCATTGGGCTTCAAAGGGCATAATACAAATCGTACACTAGATCTAGTGTGTGATTTGCTTTATGCCAATTGAAGCACAAGTGTGATATGGGATCTGATTTTGTCTCTAGGTCTCTATATTACCATTGGGCTTCAAAGGGCATAATACAAATCGTACATTAGATCTAGTGTGTGATTTGCTCTATGCCAATTGAAGCACAAGTGTGATATGGGATATGATTTTGTCTCTATCCCATTTAAATTGTATGGTGTGCAAGACTACATATGTTAGTGTTATCATGAAATATATACATACTGCTTCCAGTGCATGGGGAAGATATGAAAAACCAATATGGTGATTAGTAATGGAAATAGGTGGTTCCATAGTGGAGGTGGATGATATCTGAAGTAGAAAAATAATTTTACAAAGCACACACCAAGTATATCTTACAGAATAAGGAATGCATTATTCATTCGTTATTCTGTAAGATATACTTGGTGTATGCTGTGTAAAATTATTTTTTATATTTTAGATATCACCAATGTTGTAGCCTACGACCACTTTATAACCCTTACGACCACTCACTGTAGTCGTACGATCACGTTTGGAATCGTTACGACCAAGTTGTGACCGCTCCGATCACGCCTCCCAGCTCCGACTGCGTACTCGTAACTTTAGCTGAGAAAGTTACGACCGTGACTTCTGCCGCTGCGCTACGCTTCCTTCGACCACATAGTAAGATCGATCATCGTAGTCGTAACTCGATTACGACTACGCTGTGACTCTGTCAACCACGTTGAATGCTCTATCGACTGTCGTTGTCATAACCGTTATGACCATGTCTACTACACCACGACCTTGGTCGTAACTCGTTTACGACCACGTCTTCAGCTCCTGCGGACACCTCCGCTCGATCGCCTGGTTGTAACTTCGTTTACGACCACGTCTGCGAACACGTAGAACTCGATACTCGATTTGATTTCCTGGAGCCAAAACTGCTCCTTCTATTCTTTATTTATCTCTGTTCGATCACACCGATCACTTTCTCTCTTGCTTGCCCTCTCTCGCTACATTGCTCTGCCATTTTATACCCAGCTCTACGACTACGTCTTGGAGACTTGCTACGACTCTGAGACAGACTTGACTTTGACTACAACTACGACTTCTATGACTCCAACACGAACTCGATGAACTGACTCATCCTCGTACTCGTATATAAACTCCAACACAACTATGAGCGTACTCGTACACAACCACCAATACTCGACTATGACTACCAACTCTGAAAACAAGATTACCAACTCTAACAATCACGTCCTTAATCTTATTTCTCCATCTTGATCACGCAGATCTTCTCTCTTGCGCCGTTCCTTCCTGAGCCTTGCTGCTCCTCTCTCTTGGACCAACTTCCAATTCTAGAGTGGCTTTTGTTTCTGTGTAGCCTGTTCCAAACGCCTTTTAGAGATGGACTATGACTATGCTGTCTCCATGCATCCATGTGTGGTCCACACCAACCGTCGGTCGCTGGCTTCTTGTTCACCTTGGCCGTGGAGCCCCCCAAGACCTGAGCCATTGCATGTGCATGTGCTCCACCATCCATAAATGCACTCCTATGCCTCCTGCATATGGCCTATGCCGACCACCCGAGCTAACGCCACTTCGACCTCCCTCTGTGTCAGTTGTCTGCATGCCTACTACGACTACTGTGTGCTACGTTCGGGTCTCATCGTCTTGTGCATCGAAGCCACTGCTTGCTGCGCCAACGTGGGGTGCACCACCCTCAAAGCCTCTGCCTCCCTTTGCGCCGACTGCTTGTGTGCATGACGTGCACCCCTGCATGCCTTCGAAGCTGTTGCATGCTGCTGCGCCTGCATCTTCGCCAAAACCTGGCTCCTCCAGGCTGTTCTTCAGACATTCATCAAAGAAATCTTGTACAAATAATTTGGAGATCTTTTCACATTCATCAGCAAATCTCTGTTATTGTCATACACACACAAGAACTCTTCCTGCTGAACCACCCTGCACCCTCTTTCTGTCATCTGCCCGAGACTATGTATGTTGTTGCACAGATTTGGTATATAATAAATCCCTACCAACAACTTCTTATCTCTGTTCTTGCATTGTAACATCATCATCCCCTTTGCCTTTTAACTCTATCGTGGAGCCATCGCCAAACTTGACCTTTTCCCAAACCTTCTTGTTGAGCTTATGAGACATGGAGCGATCTCCCGTCATATGGTTGCTTGCTCCATTGTCCAAGTACCACTGATCCGTGTGATCGTGGCTACCTTCCTTCATGAGTAGTTTTGGAACTACGTTCTCCTCATTTAGTATCACCATGACCGGCTCCTTTTCAACATATGAGGAGAGAAGTAATCCCGGTTCTTCATCTTCTTCTTCGTCTTTGGCGAGGTTCACCTCCCCGTCCTTCTTCTTGCTTCTGCAATCCAGAGTGTAGTGCTCATACTCATTACAGTTGAAACACTATATATGGCTGCGACATCCTGACATGTAGTGCCTATATTCGCCACATTCAATGCACTTAACATGTGACTTATCATGGGATCTTTCACCACTGCCTTGCCCAGCCTTGTTTCCACGGCCACCCCTACTGCCTCAACCACTCTGGCCACCACGACCGCACCACTTCCCGTGGTTGTTTGATGAGCCAAGACCGTCTCTCGGATCTCCCTTTACCAGCAACGCCTGCTCGTTCTGAGATCCCTGCTCATTACATGACTGAAACCCCTTCAGTAACTCCTCATGCGCCTTGAAGGAGCTAGTGATCTCCTCTATCTTCTTCTCTAAATCTTCTTCTTGTTCAAATTAGAGGAGTACATAAGTGTGGCGACAATAGGTGTATAATTGTCTGGAACCACGCACATGTACTTCTTCACTGCCACAGATTCCTCCATCTTGTCACAAGAGAGTTAATCTAATTATACAACGAACTCAGCTTGCTGGTGAACTTGTCCACCAACTGGGTCTCTCCCATCTTAAGATTCTCAAACTCGCTCCGCAAATTCTGGAGCTGCACATCCTTGACACAATCAACGCCCTTGTACATCGCCTGAAGCATCTCCCACACTTCCCATGTTGTCTCCTTGCCGATGAGCTGATGATCATCGTATCTGGCACCGCCTAGTAGATGATGGGCAAAGTCGTCTGATCCACCTTGCCGTCCACCTCTTTGTCCTTCCCCTTCATATCGACTGCACCCCAAACACCCTAGGCACGCATGTTTGCCTTCATCTTCATTGCCCACCCAGGTAATTATCAGTCATTAGGAGAGGATACTGGAGCGAGATCAGCCCACTCCGGGAGCTCGAAATCAACAATTCTCCCATGTCCTTCAAGAACCACTAAGATCAACAAGCTTGATATCACTTGTTGCAGCCTACGACCACTCTGTAGCCCTTATGACCACTCACTGCAGTCGTACAACCATGTCTGGAATCGTTACGACCACTCTGAGTCTGACTACAACCACGTTGTGACCACTTCGATCACACCTCCCAGCTCCAACTACGTTCTCGTAACTTCAGCTGAGAAAGTTACGACCACGTCTTCCGCTACTATGCTGCACTTCCTTCGACCATGTAGTAGGCTTGATCACCGTAGTCGTAACTCGATTATGACCATGCTGTGACTCTATCAACCACGTTGAAGGCTCTATCGACTGCCGTTATCATAACCATTATGACCATGTCTTCCGCTACACGACCGTGGTCGTAACTCGTTTACGACCATGTCTTCAACTCCTGTGGACACCTCCACTCAATCGCCATGGTTGTAACTTCATTTACGACCACGTCTGTGAACACATAGAACTCAATACTCGATAGATTTCCTAGAGCCAAAACCGATCCTTCTTCTCTTCTTTATTTTGCTCTGTTCGATCACACCGATCACTCTGATCAGACCGATCACTTTCTCTCTTGCGTGCCCTCCCTCGCTGCATTGCTCTACCCTTTTATACCTACCCCTATGACTATGTCTCAGAGACTTGCTACGACTCTGAGACGGACTCGACACCGACTATGACAACAACTTATATGACTCCGACATGAACTCGATGAACTGACTCGTACTCGTATACAAACTCGAGCACGACTACGAGCATACTCGTACACGACCACCAATACTCGACTATGACTACCAACTCTAACAACCAACTCGTAGATGGTTGTAATATGGATCGCGAAGCTAAAATGGTAGAAAACATTAATAAGTGATATTCTTACCTTGGTGATGAAGGCACCCTTGTGGACGAGGATGTTTTGCTAAAGTATTCAAGTCATTTAAACATGATAATATGCCAAATTGTATAACAAAGTGGGCAATAATAATCTGCATAATGCACAGAATTAATATTTTGTTTTGCTCTCAGCTGAGGAGTTGCTCAAGAATTAAATATTAGCCTTCTCTACTCTTGTCAATAGATTAGTAATTAGAGTGACTATCCCTTCTAAATTCTGCTAGTTTATCAATCTAAATTACCTCAGTATAATGACAGAAACAATTGTAGTTCTAACCAGAAATAGATAACTGAGAAATGCTATTGCAGTATCAATAAAATTTCGACAATATTCAGAACAGGACAACAGTGAGCTACACTGAACAAATGTATATAACTTGCAATTGACAAAGCAATAAACTAGCAGAATACTTCTACATAGTCACAATGATCTCAAGTTTTGACAATTTGTCCTCATCGACCAATATCAATACTTACAATCTATTATGCAAGTCCTCCTAGTGCTAATATTATTCACAAATTTCAGAGATAATAAATTGATTTCAAACTAGCACGACAAACTTATGCACAATAGTAATACAAGAATGCAAAGTAAAGCTTACAGATGGGAAACGACCCCTCCGAGCTTTCCGTCTGAAGACCAAGAAAAGGAGGAGATGAGGAGCATGCCCCAGATCTGAATTGGCTAGCCGTCCTTATCCAAGCCTTCCGGCAGTAACCAAGGAGGCGGCGTGCTCGGGGTGGAGGAGGCATGCCGGGGAGGAGGCAGCGTGCGAGGGGAGGAGGCGGCCGGCTCGGGGGAGGCGGCGAGCTCAGGGAGGAGGCGGTGGCTCATGCTCGGTGGAGAGTTGAGTTATATTAAGCTTTTGAGTGGTGGTGCAGGCAAACCCTAGAGACCGAATATTTAGAACCGTCTGTGATAATATACATCAAAGACAGTTCTCACTTATAACGGTATGTGATAATGAGTATAACATACGGTTCTAAATTAGAATCGTCTGTGATAATAAACATCACAGATGGTCATAAATTCATTCTCATATATATAAATGTGAATTCACATATATATGACACATTCTCATATACATAAATGCAAAATCAGTAATGCCTCAGGAGTAAATGTGTATTACTTAATTGTTTTTTACCAGTCAGTAATGTTGTCATGTCGTTATACCGAAACCGTTTACATATATAGAATATAATAAATATAAATTCAACTTCTTGTATTTACATATGGCCAAACAGTATGGATAGTTGCTTCTTACAAACTATTAAAAAAGTAGAAACTTAACTGCATTGAAGTTCTTCAAGTGGTGGAGGTAGCATGCTATCTCCGTCTTCAAAACTTTGTAGGTGACATGATCGGCATTGAACGGTTCGGGATCATTAATGAACAAAGCCCGAAGTGCATCCACCAGCTGATGCACTCATTCGAGTGTCTCCCAAAGACCCTCTGACTAATGAATCAAGTCGAATAGAGCCCATAGGCTCTCTTCCCTTGCTTAAGGGGTCTCGATAAGGTTGACTCAGTCGCCCGCCACTTCAACTAAGCACTCCAAGTAATGCCAAGCCTCCTGTAGACATGCAATGTTATTGTGGAGGACCACGTCGATGGCGAGGTTAGCTCGCCAGAAGTGGGAGACCAATCGGAAGATGTGGCAGAGGAGGATGTCAAGACGACGGAAGGTGGCCCTCACTTGCTTTAGCAAATTCTTGGACATATGAGGGAGGACACTGTTGGCATAGTGTCCTTCCGCAGCATCTGCCAGCGTACGACCGATGAGGTGCTCATACAGAATGGCCAAGTTGACCATAATTGCTGGCGATAAGGAAGAGACCACCAGAGCCATTTGTTTGTGCTTGAAAGTAGATATGTGTATCAGCGATGTGGGGATTCATCTTCGGTACATAACGGATGATCATTTTTATAAATTCAGTGCATGAGATGAAGAGATGCATCGCAGAGATGAAGCAATCAGAGACACATCGGAGAGACGAAGTGAGTGTCATTCATGCATATAAGAGATAGATCACAGACGGTTTATATTAATAACCACTTATGGTAATATTAATTAAAAACCGTCTGTGACGTCTACAATTATCACAGACGGTTCTTTTTAATAACTGTCTATGAACTATCATAGACAGTTATTAATAAGAACCATCTGTGATAATTCCATACCATAGACGGTTCTAGCTATCACTAGTAATATAGATACTCACACTTTATAAAACAGTCTGTGATAATAACAACACTGACGTTCCCTATAAACCATCTGTGATGAGGCGTCTAGTATAACATGTTTTATAGTAGTGTTGATACGGGGTTGGTTGAATGTGTGTTTGGGCTTCCACTAGTTTGTGTGTGCGTTCAGGAGATAGCTTGATCCAGGGCTGATTTCCAACAATTGGTATCATAGTTTGGTTCATCCTAGAGACCAAGAAGGACAAGATGGCGCTGGTAGCCATCTACCAAGGGACACCCGAGGACGTGTTGTTGGTCATCACTGAGAAGCAGATAGTGAAAGATGCATGGGATACACTCAAGACCATGTACCTGGGAGCTACTTGGGTGAAGAACATGAAGGTACAGACACTCAAGGAGTTTGAGCTGCTCCGCATGAAGGATATGGACTCTATCGATGAATTCGCTATGAGGATGTCCTCAATAACCAGCAAGGTGCGAGGCCTTGGTGAGACGATGGAGGAGAACTACATCGTTAAGAGGCTCCTTTGATCAGTGCCAAAGAAGTTCTTGCCAATTATCTCTACAATTGAGCAGTTCAGGGACATTGAGATAACGTCCTTAGAGAAGGTGATTGGATGGCTCAAAACTCATGAAGAGAAGTGGCACCTGCACCACAAGCAAGGTGAGGATGAGCTAGGATGCTTATTGCCCACTTATGTTGAATGGCATGCAAGGGCAGGAAAGACAGGAGGTGGTGAGTCTTTCATTGCCCACGACGATGTCGCCCCTAGCGAGAGAGGAGGCCATGGTGGCTGGGGTGGGCAACATAGTTCTGGATGCGACCACGGTAACAGGAGCATCGAGCACCAGGAAGGCGAGGGTCGCGGTTCCAAATTGAAGCATGACAAGAGCAACATAAAGTGCTTCCAGTCCGGGACATGCAGGAATAGCTTCTCCCTACCAACCTTCCACTTCGGCAACCTATGGCTCACGTGGGCTAATGTGACGCGGTAGGCACAGAGGTGCCCATTTGTGTTGCACCGATGACTGCCGTTGTCAGGTTGGAGTCCGACCCACGCATCCAGCTCCCTATTGTAGTGGGCATGGCCTCTGAATGGCAACAACCAGTCACCACGGCATGTCCAATCGTTGCTCACCATTTCGTAGGAGAAGGTACCCTTGTCCATCATGGACACGAAGATGGTGCATCCCCTCAGGTGCACCGCGTGCCCTGTGATGAATTCTACGATGAATAGGATGTTGGCTTTGCCCCAGGAGAGAACTCACACATTGCACAAACAAACAAAGAGAACACGAGAGAATTTGCCTAGGCCGCAACTACGTAGCCAAGTTTTTTGAATTTCTCTATTCTCTTACTTTCTTACAAAATTGGTTACAAGCATCCTCATTTTATAAGCCAATACTCTCCTACTAACATACGTACTCAGACTTCTCTTTACCTTACTTCCTTCACTAGCTTAGATTTTTTTAATATACACTTTTTTAATAAATATGAATCCTTAAGGTTTTGCCATTTTATTCTAGGTCATGTCCTACAGTCAAATTGGCTCTGATACCATCTCTGTCGGGACCCCAGATTTCCAAATCCAGACCCTCTGTGTATTACTGCACTAGTCCCAGATCAAAGCTAGTGCACACAGTCAAACGGTGATGATTACATAACCAACAACGGTTTATTACAATAATAGAGAGTACAGACCATATGACCTCTTTATTACAACTAAGGTTTCAAGACCTCTCAAACTCACAAAACACAGCAAAAGCAAAAGAAACTATGATGAAGACTCATCAATATGCCACAGACAATTGACTGGGGAAGCATAACCTAGAACTCCAGAAAGCCTTCATTGTATCCACACGCGAAGTAGTCGTAATCTCCTTCTTGAGCTTCATAATCCTCTGAGATTTTTTTTGAGTGCAGCATATGAGCACATAAAGTACTCCGCAAGTCTTGGGAAAAATGCAGTAGATGCAGGGCTTAACGAAGGAAGGATAATATGGTTCTTTTGCATAAAGCAATGTTTTATTTCAAATACCATTAAATATTTTCGAATGCATTAATTTAATAAAGTACTTGCTTTAACAGAAACTATCAAGAAATTTTTTAGTGAAGGTTCCATCCACCTACACTAGTTGACTAGCTCTAACCACCAAGGTTCAAGACTACGGGTTCCATCCACCCGCACTGGCCACTAGGACACACTTCTGAGAGTTCCATCTACTTTCGAGTTCCCAAAACTTTTACTTTAAAACCAAAACCAAAGATCTACCATGTGAAAGCGCACCTTGCCCGTCCTTGATCATGGGCACGGCTATTCGAATAGACCCACAAGAGATAAATCATCTTAATAGCCAACATGCTTCGTTAGACATGAGACTTAGATAATTTATCACAAAGCCTTTACCTTACTCCAATCTAGCTAGACACCACCCGCTGAGGTTTCACTGCTGAAGGGTTAAATCCACCATAGTCAAAAGCCCCCTCTTGCACCGTGTGAGTACAGTAAATCCCTATGCCTCACTGTGAGTAAACCAGTACACCCTGGCACCCACTTACCACTGGTGATATCTGAACTAAACCTTTACAAGTTAATCAGCTAGGTCATATCCATGTAGACTTGTGGTTGTACGGTAGTGTTTAGTTTGGATACTCATAAGCGTCGGTCCCTAATTGACTAGGGCGGGACATTCACAATACAAGTTCTCGTGCTAAATCCGCACCAATCTAATCTTACCATCTGCCCAAGTCTAAAACAATTTCCACCATTTTATTTTAGTTTAAAAACAACAGCAATACTTATTACCACTAAATTATTTAAATAAAAAGATTAAATCATACATATCAATTTTCCACCCGAAGGGTTATACTGACTGACAGCTTGTCTAAGAAGTTACTACTGTTCTAAAATTAACAATATCAATACTGAGACAAGATAAACCTAGGGTGACAAAGGTACATGGTTGTCAATGTCAAATGAGGGCATAACAATTATTGGTTTAACTATTATCCTTAAAACAGAGATTACCATTTTATGTAACATAGCAAATGCATTTAAATTTAAAATAAGAAAATAATTTTTGTAAACATAGATACAATATGATCGAAGGAGACTTGCCTTCTTACACATTGTCTGGACCTTCTTGCTGCGACTCAGAATATTCTTCAACAACGTCGGGTTCTACCGGCGAAACAACAAATACAAATGAATAAATAAATACAAAAAAATCACAAAAATACAAAATATATACTGGAAGGAAGTTTATGATTTTATATGAATTTAAAATTTTGAATCACTGAATTTGGAGTTCAGACAACGGAGAACAAGCGATTGGAAGGTCAAATGGATTGGAAATTCCAGAAAATGCAAAACCGAGGGAATATTCCTTGGCATCTTATTTTGCTGAAATTTTAGAATTATTTGAGAGTATGATGTGTGGGTCCCGGCTGTCATTGCGTAGAGATTTTTTTAATAATATATGACAAGTGGGTCCAGCTTGTCATTGACTAGATGTAGAAAAATGGCCAAGAGCTAACAGGAAAAACTTGCATTGCTCATGATTCAAACACGGGACCTCACAAGTGAATGCACTAGCTTGCCTCTACTGACCAAGTGAGCAAATGCACTTTTGTGACAAAGAACCATCACAAAGGAATGAAGAGCTAACAAGAAACTCTTCTCTGTTGAAGAACACACGAACCAGAGCATGGAGGTGGCGGCCATGGAGGATGGAGGTGCTGGTGAAGGAAGAGAGGGGCGGCATGGGAACCACCAAAATGGAACCCCAGAGAGGTCCTCTACCCAATGGTGGTGGTGGCAATGCCGGAGACAGAGTGAGGCGGCGGTGGCAGCGGCCAAGGCACACGGCGGCGGCGGGCACGGGGGGCTCTGGCAAACTGGCAACGTTCTGGACAAAGTGGAGTGAGCATGAGGTCGCTAGAGACATGGTGAACATGATGGCGAAGTTGGTTTGGCTCGAGGGTGGCCGAGAATGGCCCACGACGGTGACGACGGCTGGCATGGTGGTGGCGCACGGTGGCGGAGCTCCTCAACCAACCATTGAGTGAGCTAAGCTATAGATTACGTTGAGGGGATGGAGGTGATGCTATCAGCGCAAGGAATTGAGAAAGCACTCACTGAGGACGATGAATCGACGGCGGAAGTCAAGAACGGTTGATTTCACAAAAAACTCAATTCTCGTTGATTGGTTGCATGAAAATTTTAATAAAAATGGTGTACGAGTTGCTGGGATTCTAAGACAGGAGATGACGTGAGCAAAAGTTGAAAAACTACACCAGAATGATGAATGCCCAAATCGATGGTGATGGTTGACGTTCAAAAAAAGAGAAATTCTTCATCGTCGGAGCTCTGAAGGTGCTGAGATTTTGAGGGAATGAAAAGGGGTAGAAGAGGTGTTGATGTGCCAATTTGTAGCCTCTCTCATGATTTGAATCACCAGGAATACGAGAAATTTCGGCGATGGTTTTGGTTTTTTAGAAACAGACAAAAGAAATGGTAGCAAAACACTAATGGAAGGTGGTAATGGATGCATTGACTTTGGCGATGAATGCATGGTGTTGCTGGAATCAAAACGCTTCAGACGGAGTTGAATTCGAACACTTGCATGGAAAGTTATGGGGAAAAGAATGGAAGATGCTTTTGCGCTCTTTTCTATTCGCATAGGCGACGGACAGAGCCTGACGAAGATGAACAGTGACCTTTACTGTAGCATGAACAGTACTCGAGAGGAGAGAGAAAGAAAGAAAAGAGAGAAAAGGAAAAGAAAAGAATAGGTCAAGAAAAATTAGAATGGGCCTAGAAAAATAAAACAGACATTTTTCTGGTGATTCGGAATTTTGGAGATTTGATTTTGAATTTTGGAATTTGAATTTGAATTTGGAGATTTCAAATTTTAGTGGGAGAATGGAAATTGGAATTTTGAGATTTCTTCCAACACTTCACAAATAATCCAATTAAAATCTCAAAAATTTTAAATAATTAATTGGAATTAGTTTTCAAAGAAAACAAATTTTTGGGATGTTACAATTCTTTTGCTTTCTTACAAAATTGGTATGTGGTTGTAACATCCCAAAATGGGAACTAGTGTTATTGTGAAAATAATAAAATCTTTTCTTCGCTTTTCAGTGTATTTCAAAAGTTGGCATTTATTTGAGTTCTTGAATTGAAGTTTTTGTAGCCAAACTCAAATTATGAGAATAAAAATATCGAAAAAATAAAATTTAACCAAAATCTTGGATTAAAATTTTCAAATCAAAATCTTCATCAAAATAGAGATCGAAAGCAAAATTAATGTTAAAACTTCCCACTTCACCTTTGTATTCGAAAATTCAAATGTTGAAGATTCAAAAACTACCTCTCGAAACTCGACAATTCTGAAACTCAAGCTTTGAATCCAAAATTAGAACCAGGTTTTCAAAATTCAAAACCTAATTATAAAATTTAAGATGTGAATTCAAATTCCAGAAATCTTCAAAATTCATGGGCCCTCAGCCCATTTCCCCTCCCTCTGGCAGCCTCTTCCTTCCTCCCCTTCTTTCGTTCTTCCTCCCCTCTGCTTCTGGCGCCCACAGCCAACCAGCCTAGCCCTCACACCATGCGCTGCATGCTAGCCACCCCGCACGACCTCACAAAGCCACCCCCGGTTTCGCCCCTGGTTTCCCATTGCATCCGCGCTAGCTACCCTTCCCACTAGCCTACCTCTATGCCACTCTTTCTGCACCCTTGTGCCAGCCTATGTCCGCTTGAGCCGCATGGCGCGCCAACGCCACTCTTGGCGTTACTCGTCTGTGCATGTCTTCGTTTTGCCCTAGTGGCCACACACCTAGCTGCCCCTCCCCTAGCACCGCCCCCTCGCAGCTAGCCCTGCCATGCATCAATGCCACCAACCTGGCGTTAATGCCGCATCGCATCGCCTGCACTTCTGCGCATGCCTGCCCTCACCACGCGATGCATTTAGCCGTCACGAGCGCGTGCGTACGACGCCACCATCCAAATTTAATGCTTGCCTTCAATGCACCAGCTACCGCCTGCCCTTCCTAAGCTATAAAGAGCTGACGTCTCCTTACCGCTCCTCCCTCAAACCGAGCCCGCCCGTGCCACTCCCATGCGCGTTGCTAGCCACCACCTCGTCCTAGCCACCTTCGGCAAGTGCATCTTGATCCGACCACGTCACGGCGTGTCCCACCTCTCCAATTGCTCCTTTCCCTATTCAATTGGTGGCTACATCGCCGAAATCTGCCGCAATGGTCGTCTTCCTCAAATCTGGCCAAACTCTGCCATTTCCACCACCACCCCTCCTCCAGCGCCCCTCTTCCTGATTCGATGGTATAGGAACTTCCCCACAGTGCACTGAGCTCCCCCAATCATTAGCCAGAGCTCCCCGCCACCCGAGTTCCCCCTCCACGGTAGCCTCCTCGTGAGCCACCCGCCGTTGCCCCGGCTCCCATCAGCAACTCGCCTCGGCACCTCCCCAGCCAAGCCGTCACTATAGGTGAGTTCCCCTTGGTCCTCTCTCTCGCTCACACTCGTCTCCCCTTCTCCTCCCGTTCTTCCAGCCACAGCCGCCCCATGGTGCTTTTGTGCCCAACTACTTCCGCCGTCGCCGACCACCCTCGGCTCTACCCCGAGCTATGCCGGTGCCTCCTCTGACTCCCCCACCTCCCCTGCACTCCATTTTTGCTATCAACGGTGCTTCCCCAACCACCCCTCACCACCGGCATGGCCGCTTGCCTACGCCACCCCTACGCCAGCTGAAACAGAGGACCCCATAAAGGTTAATAAAATAAAATGATAACCCTCATGTAAAACTAAAGCAAGATCATGCAGGGCTATTTTCATATGACAAGTAATTATCATGGACTAAACAAATGTTAATGCTAAAGTTTAATATGTGAAACCAATCAAAGGAGTTTATAAATTAATGATGCTAAAATTGAATCCCAAATAATTGTCAGCTGAGAATTAGCAAGTTAATTATTCTGAAAATAATTAATGAAATGATTTAAAATGCATGCCCTCATAAAGCGAGATTTAAAGCTTCTTCTCAGATATTTTCAAATGCTTTCAAATTACTCTAAAGACTCGAATGCTAATCGCAATTCAAATGCAAGTGACCCAAATAATGACTGATATACCTTCATCTGAATTTATTGATGCCATTACAAATAATTGGTACAGCTAGATTTTGCCACACAAAATATTAATCATGATCTGCTCATCTCTAAAATCATGAGACCTCTCTTTTAAATAGTGTTTAAACTAATTATTGGTAAAGTTTCCTTGTTTATGATTAAGAATTCTTAAATATGAATAAGGAGTAATTAATCTTTACCTCAGACCCAATCACTAATCAGTTGGCCCCCAAAAATGATTGTAAGCCCTAATATTTATCCTAAATTCAATCTTGCAAAAAGATACATAAAATGGCGTCATTTCATACATCAACCATCTTTACTCAAAAGGTTTTGCTAAAGTAAAATCTTGCATAATTATTAACATCTGACCTTTATCTCAGGATTTAAATGCACTAATAATGATTGAGAATAATTACTACTGCAAGAAGCAGCTTTATCAAGAAGAATCCTGTTAATTCATAACTCACATTTCCAATAAATCGCAACCATTGGTCATTCTAATAAATTTGTCAATCGTCAAAATAATCAATTTTGCTCATAATGACAATTGGACTAAAATGACCAACTCCATACTTTAATTAAGTTATTGAAATTAAATGGTTAAATTAATTTGGTACAATCTTAGGTAATATCTCCTCTCAGAATATCAAATTAATTCGACCACATCATTGGTGAAGCCCGTATCCTAAAAATCACTAAGTTGTTAGCACTCGATAACTAATACTCAGTATCTCGGATAACCTCTCCCATCTATCCATAAATCTTGCTTAACATAAGGAACTTGCTTAATAAATATAAATTAATTAAAGAAGCTATTAAATTAAAAAGATTAAGCCTTAGTATCTCGTAATTGGCTATGTCTAGCCATATTCCAATATAAAAGCCAAATACACCCATGAATATTCCTTCAACATCAGTCCTTCTTTTATATCCTTCCTGGCGATGTTACTTTGTCACTTCGCTCTCACCCAAAAATCCATCTAGCTCCATCTGTGTCCTGCAACTCACCAAATCATCTCGCATACCCTCAATCATAAGAAAATATAAATAAGCTCAATTAAATCTAATTGAAATTTTGAAGTATTTGGAGTTATTTGGTCTTTTATTCTTTTGTCGTGTATTAGAATCTGAAGTCCTGAAGTATGCAACAAGCTCAAGCAGGATCAAGACTTGGGTAAAAGCGAAGACCAAGAATTCAAGATCACTGACTAAGCAGGCTTTAAACTAGATCAAGGTCGTGGTAAAGCAAGCAAAGCAAGTCATCATTTTGATCCTACATTTTATGCAAAATTATGTTTCTTTAAATTATCAAATTGCATGCTTAATTTACTATGCAAATGTATGTCAAATCTTAAGATAGCTACATGCCTACTTGATATTATAATAATTTTAATATGCCATCCTTGACACTTGAATCACCTAATGCTTGTCACCATAGATGTTAATGATAACTTTACTAGCTATAAATCATATTAAATGACATGCTAGTATTGTCAAGTCTTAGGGTACTAGCATGCCCTATTCATCAATCTTAAAACATGAAATCTTGATTGGGACAGTAACGAAATGTAAGTGGCTGATAGTTTGGAACCATGTATTTTATGCTTCTCAAAACCCTAAAAATTTGCTATACCTGTCTGGGCGGATGGTAAGAGTGGTTGGTGCAGATATAGCATGAGAATATGTGGTTTGTGGTATTCACTGCCTGGACAAATTAAGGACTTAATCCTGTGTTGACCTCCTTGTGTAAAATAGTATAACCACAAGTTGGCAAACTGTAGATTTGGCTGAATAATTTACTAGACCTTTGAAGTTATCTCACATGTATGGGGAAAGAGGGATTGTGCAAGAGGAATAAACATACAGTTTGAATGGGACACCAAGTAAAGGTGATGTTTGCCAGTTGCGCTAGACGTTGTGGAAAGTGGAGTCCAGCTGCACTAGACGTTGTGGTGGAACTTCCCACACAACTTATGGGACCTTCTTTGTGAGGGATAATCTTATATGGGTGAGATGACGATAGGGCGAGTATTGTAAAGGCCTCGTGACAATCTCTCGATCTACATGACCAAGGAATCATGTGGGCCCATCGAGTTGATTGTCTCTTGTGGGTAAAATGTACAATCTCTGTAGAGTATAAACTGTTCGAACAGTCGTACCAATGGTCAAGGGCGGATAGGGGAACTTTTTCGAGTTAGTTCTATTTCAAAACCTTCGTAGGTGGGATAAAAACCTATCAGAGGGAAGTACTCGGACTTTGACTTTTTCCTGGAGAGAAGTACTCAAATAGTGAAAACTAGCATCGGTGGAGGCAACCATGCACTATAAAATGTGGATGTAACATGCACTACTATTATTATTGCATTCTCACAATCAACTTTATAAAATATATTTTAGTTAAAATTGCTAAATCTTAGGAATTTTCCTATTTATAGTAACTTCAAAATGATGTTTTTAGCAACTAAAAGAACCTCAAGCCTCCTTTAACAGCTTTGCATCTATTATTATTGCATCATATGTGATGGCTTACTGAATACTGTTGTACTCACTCTTACTTAATTACCATCAGTTAGTCAAGAAGGAAAAGAAGAACAAGTCCTACTGTGTGTGAAGGAGTCGACAGAGCTGGAAGACGATGAGGCAAAGAACTAGGTCACGAATCCCAGTTGGCTGCCTGTGGGCAAGTCCTGAGGGTCCCACCTGTGTGAAGTTTTCGCTGCTACATTTCATTGATTTTGGCCTAATCGGCTCATGAGTAAGTTATTATTGTATTATTTATGCATCCGCATGATATGTTTTTGGTATACAGTAATGTATCTATGAGCACTATCTACTGATCCAAGGAATAATGCGGTGGAATCATAGAGGATCTGGGTTTGCTAACCCGGGTCTGATAGTGGTGGCCGGCGACAATGATTATAGAGGGATGAGGAGCCAAGAAGGGAGTTGACAACAGTGGCAGTGATTCACGCTAGTGCTAGAACCCTAGCCCATCAGCCCTCTTGATTCTCCAACTCGAGGCAACTCAGTGAACTCACCATCACCGGGTCACCCATCACTTGTGCCAACATACACATAGGAACCCATGGGTTGAACCCATACGAATCTGTTGGATGAATAATCCATCCCTTCTAATACGAGGCCCGCTCTACCAAAGACACACATAGATCAAGGAATTGTAGTTATGCATAGAAAGAACAACTACACCCCTTGCTTGTACTCATAGGCTAGTTATCTTATTGAGTGGTATTTTCATTATTTGTACAGGCTCAAAAGCTTATAAATACCCCCATGTATTTCTCATTTATGGGAGGGCTCTCTAGAGCTCTTATGAGCAATAAAGAAGCATATTCAAACTGGTGAGCCCTCGGGTGGCTCCCTCCTTGGAGGTAACCCCCCTGTTGGCTTACCGACAGGAGTAGGGCGATCCTCTCGGACTCCTGAACCTATGTAAATCCCCATGTCATTTCTACTCTCATGGACGATAGCCCGTCAGAAGGCTAACGCCCACCCATCACTTTTGTTTGGGTTTCGCACCTTCAACATTGGCACCATCCGTAGGGATCGTAGCTAATTGACAAAAGGTCTATAGCTCCTACTAAGAAATACTCTAAGTCCATGAAGCCTTCTCTAGCTCTGGAGTGTGATGAGCTCGTGGACAACCCATCCACTTTTGGAGGAGCCCTAGGCACGCACCATCGTTGGGGATTAGGGCCCTCCACCCTGGGATGGACAATGTCCTACATGCCTCGAGGCTCCCAAGTGCGTACTCCTCCCTTGTGCTGGCTACTATAGGGTCCAGCCAAGGGTGAAAAGCTCAAAGCGCCCTCACCAATAGAGGGCTAGGGGTGTTGGGGCCAACCATCACCCCTAGGAACCTTGACGTCACTAACTGCAAGACGATGAAGGCCAACTATGAGAGATGCCCCTTAACGTGTTGCTGTTAGGGGATAATCCTGACCTACAATCTTGTTGCCCCCACTTGGGCTCTTGAGATACTTTCCCTGCATGAGATTTCACCCCCCACGGTGCATAGGGCGTACGACCTCTATGGCCTCCCCTAGCAAAAGTCCAAGGTGGCTTGGGCATTCATGGCCTCCACCATGGCGGCTCGTGTCCTGCTGGACCCAGAACATGAGCGACAATTCGGGCCCCATGCCCAAGTTGATGGATGTGTTGAGGACTCGTCCCCCTTAGGCTCTAGGCCATACGCCAAACAACCTTCGGGTCACTATATGCCTTGCTCGGTTGTTGGGCAAGGGTTAAGCATTCTCATGCATTCCTGATCACCTGAGAAAACCACCACCTACAAGGTAAAAGGGCTCCACAGCCCTCATATTTTGGTGCCACGACTTAGTCTCACAGGCGCCCCTCTGGTATGCCTATGACTTAGTATCGTGGGCATGCATCTAAGGTGCCTGTAGGTAAGCCTCATAAGCACCTCCAAGCCCACTAGGGGCTACCACCCATAGTGGCCATGCAGTGCCCCATGACTTGGCCTCGTGGGCACTCCTCCGGTGTGCCTATGACTTAGTGTCGTGGACACATCTCCAAGGTGTCCATGAATAAGCCTCATGGGCGCCCCCAAGTCCACTAGGGGCTACCACCCTTAGTGGTCATTCGGTATCTCACAACTTAGCCTCATGGGCACCCCTGCAGTGTGCCTATGACTTAGTATTGTTGGCACACCTAAGGTGTCCATGAGTAAGCCTCATAGGTACCTCCAAGCCCACTGGGAGCTACCACCCCCAGTGGCCATTCGATGCCCCATAAATTAGCCTCGTGGGTACCCGTCCGATATGCTCATGACTTAGTGTCATGGGTACACCTCCAAGATGCCCATGAGTTAGCTTCATGGGTGCCTCTGAGTTTGCTAGGGGGCTACACCCCAAGTTATCATTTGGTGCCTCATGACTTAGTCTCGTAGGCACCCCTCTGATATGTCGATGACTCAGTCTCATGAATACACCTACAAGGTGCCCTATGATTTAATCTCACAGGCACTCTCAAGCCTGCTGAAGAATGAAACCCCTAATAACTTTGTGTTACCCCAACACGCATGCACCTCTCCCAGGCAGCTCGAATCATCTACCATCGGCCTAACTCGAGTATTAATCAAGGGTTGTCATGCCTACATAAGGCTATCTCCTTGGAGATCTCAAGTATCTAAAGTAATGGGACTCTACTTGTCCCACAACAATGACTTCGGTCATCTATCATGTCGAACGAATGCTATCTTGATACGAGAAATGAGTGTTGGTCATTTTCTCTCTAACTTCCAACCTCACACTCCAATCTCATGTTATTGTCTCCATGGTGTTCCTTGCTAGAGTGTTGATCATTATCCCACAATATTTCTGAGCTCGTGTTTGTTTGGTGGATGACCTCTGCCTTCTCAAAAACTATTTGATTTTTCCTCAAAAGATCTTAATTTATCTTTGGTAGCTTGCAATTTATTTTTGATGTCTCTTAGTTTCTTTTTGTAGCCCTCAGACTCTCATCGCCTGCCAATTTCACTCTGATGCGTCACACGCTTCAAAGGCTATGCCTCAGCAAGGCGGTCCCATGTCTCTTACTTTGCCTCCATAGGCATCGCTCCAACGCGCTGCCTACTTCAAAGGCTATGCCTCGATGAGGCGACCTGCATCTACTACTTCACCTCCAAAGGTTTTGCTCCGACGCGCTACCTACCTTGAAGGTTGTGCCTTGATGGGGTGGCCCTGCATCGACTACTTTGCCTTCATAAGCGTCGCTCTGATGTGTCGCCTGCCTTGAAGGCTATGGGTTGATAGGGCAGCCCCATGTCCACGACTTTGCCTTCATAGGCATCGCCCCAACACGCCACCTGCTTTGAAGGATGTGCCTCGATGAAGCCGCCCGCATCGACTACTTCACCTTCATAGGCTCTGCTCAAATGCAACGCCCACCTCGAAGGCTTTGTCTCTGCAGGGTGGCCCTGGGTCTTCTACTTTGCTTCTAAATGCTTCACTCCAATGTGCCATCTGCCTCGAAGGTTGTGCCTCGATGAGGTGGCCTGCATCGACTACTTCGCCTCCATGGGCGTCACTTTAACGCATTGCACGCCTTGAAGGTTGTGCGTCGGTGAGGTAGCCCATGTCCATGACTTCACCTCCATTGGCATCACTCTGACACATCATTTGCTATGAAGGCTGTGCCTCAGTGGAGAGCCCGCGTCGATTACTTCGCCTTGATAGGCCCCGCTCAGATGCACTGCCCACCTCTAAGGCTTTGCCTCAGCAGGGTAGCCCTGCGTCTCCTACTTTGCCTCCAAAGGTCTCACTCCAATGCATAGTTCGCCTTGAAGGCTGTGCCTTGACGAGGTAGCCTGCATTGACTATTTTGCCTCCAAAGGCTTCACTCCAACTTGCCGTCTGCCTCGAAGGTTGTGCCTCGACGAGGTGAGCTGCATCTACTACTTCGACTTAAGAGGTTTTGCACTAACACACCGCCCACCTTAAAGGTTGTGCTTCGGTAGGGCAGCCGTGCGTCTGCCACTTTGCCACCATCGGCTCTGCACCAGCGCGTCGACTGCCTCATAGGCTAGCCTCGGTAAGGCATCTTTGCTGTAACACCCTAGGGCCCAAACCGGCTCAGACCTAACCACATTCTGGATAGGCCACGCACGCGTAGCAACCCGCTTGCACTTTCGTTCTCGCTTCGCGTAAAACGGTTAACCGGGGGGTGTTACCATTGGAACTCCTAGGCTTATATGTAAGTGCTTCTCAAGGTAAGCTAGCAAGGTGGGACTAACCCAGAAATTCATGTGCACACACACATGGGCCAACATGGGCCGGGGTGTCACATACACCCCCCTCAAAGGACCCGACGTCCTCGTCGGACCAACATACCCACACCGGGGCAAATGATAAGGATCTCCTCTTTTGGCACATGTTCGTACGTTCAGTGCCAGCACATATGCCATGCCGTGTGTCCGCTACGGGCCCATGTGTGTGTGCATATGAATTTCTGGGTTAGTCCCACTGTTGTAGCTACGGGCTAAACAGGAATGGAGGGGACTAGTAGAAGGAGAAGAGGAGAGCTAGATCTGTGGAAGAGGTTGGTGAGAGTGAGAAGACCATCCCCCCTCCTGCCCCTCCTGGGGGCTTATATATATGAGGGGTAGAATGGGAAATCCCCATTCTACCCCTTAGTACTTACAAAGGATGAGGGTACATTGGTATATTTACACTGGTATACTCTTCTACACTATTGGGCCTATTACATGTTGGACTAGTTGCACGGCCCAGTCACGGGGGGTTGGGCCACCCCCACAACAGTACTCCCTCGACAGCAAGCGCTGAGGTCCCGATGGGCGAGCTGACGTGATCAACCGCCCCAGCCCCCCGTTCCCTGACAGCAAGCGCAAGGGTGCCGATGCAACTGGTAGCTCGCAGACCCTAGAGGCAATGCCTATGAAGAAATCAGTGAAGCGCCGAAGACGTGCCGACCCACCAAGGCGATGCCTACGAGGCGGACGGCGGAGCCGAGTGCGAAGACGTGTCATCGAGCGCCGAAGACGTGCCGTCTTGCCGAGGCGATGCCTACGAGGCGGACGGCGGAGTCGAGCGCCGAAGTCGTGTCGTCGAGCGCCGAAGACGTGCCGTTCCGCAGAGGCGATGCCTACGAGGCGGACGGCGGAGTCGAGCGCCGAAGACGTGCCGTCCCGCCGAGGCGATGCCTACGAGGCGGACGGCGGAGTCGAGCGCCGGAGACGTGTCGTCGAGCGCCGAAGACGCGCCGTCCCGCCGAGGCGATGCCTACGAGGCGGACGGCGGAGTCGAGTGCGAAGACGTGTCGTCGAGTGCGAAGACGTGCCGTCCCGCCGAGGCGATGCCTACGAGGCGGACGGCGCAGTCGAGCGCCGGAGACGTGTCGTCGAGCGCCGAAGACGTGCCGTCCCGCCGAGGCGAAGCCTACGAGGCGGACGGCGGAGTCGAGCGCCGAAGACGCGCCGTCCAGCCGAGGCAATGCCTACGAGGCAGACGGCGGAGTCGTGCGCCGAAGACGTGTCGTCGAGCGCCGAAGACGCGCTGTCCCGCCGAGGCGATGCCTACGAGGCGGACGGCGGAGTTGAGTGCGAAGATGTGTCGTCGAGCGCCGAAGACGTGACGTCCCGCCGAGGCGATGCCTACGAGGCGGACGGCGAAGTCGAGCGCCAGAGACGTGTCGTCAAGCGCCGAAGACGTGCCGTCCCGCCGAGGCGAAGCCTACGAGGCGGACGGCGGAGTCGAGCGCCGAAGACGCGCCGTCCCGTCGAGGCGATGCCTACGAGGCGGACGGCGGAGTCGAGCGCCGAAGACGTGTCCTCGAGCGCCGAAGACGCGCCGTCCCGCCGAGGCGATGCCTACGAGGCGGACGGCGGAGTCGAGTGCGAAGACGTGTCGTCGAGCGCCGAAGACGTGCCGTCCCGCCGAGACGATGCCTACGAGGCGGACGGCGAAGTCGAGCGCCGGAGACGTGTCGTCGAGCGCCGAAGACGTGCCGTCCCGCCGAGGCGAAGCCTACGAGGCGGACGGCGGAGTCGAGCGCCGAAGACGCGCCGTCCCGCCGAGGCAATGCCTACGAGGCGGACGGCGGAGTCGAGCGCCGGAGACGTGTCGTCGAGCGCCGAAGACGCGCCGTCCCGCCGAGGCGATGCCTACGAGGCGGACAGCGGAGTCGAGTGCGAAGACATGTCGTCGAGCGCCGAAGACGTGCCGTCCCGCCGAGGCGATGCCTACGAGGCGGACGGCGAAGTCGAGCGCCGGAGACATGTCGTCGAGCGCCGAAGACACGCCGTCCCGCCGAGGCGATGCCTACGACGCGGACGGCGGAGTCGAGCGTCGAAGACGCGCCGTCCCGCCGAGGCGATGCCTACGAGGCGGACGGTGGAGTCGAGCGCGGAAGACGTGTCGTCGAGCGCCGAAGACGTGCCGTCCCGCCGAGGCGATGCCTACAAGGCGGACGGCGGAGTCGAGCGCGAAGACGTGTCGTCGAGTGCCGAAGACGTGACGACACTGTCGTTTTCCTACCTTCAAAAAGAGTGCCCGCGAAGAGTGGGCGCTTGCGGCGTAGGACGAGGGCACTACGCACGCGGAGGCCGGGAGGCGAGACCGCCGTTCCCCTACCTTCAACATGAGTGCCCGCGAAGAGCGGGCGCTTGCGGCGTAGGCCGAGGGCACTACGCACACGGAGGCAAGGAGGCGAGACCGCCGTTCCCCTACCTTCAAAAAGAGTGCCCGCGAAGAGCGGGCGCTTGCGGCGTAGGCCGAGCGCACTACGCACGCGGAGGCAAGGAGGCGAGACCGCCGTTCCCCTACCTTCAAAAAGAGTGCCCGCGAAGAGCGGGCCTTTGCGGCGTAGGCCGAGGGCACTACGCACGCGGAGGCAAGGAGGCGAGACCGCCGTTCCCCAACCTTCAAAAAGAGTGCCCGCGAAAAGCGGGCGCTTGCGGCGTAGGCCGAGGGCACTACGCACGCGGAGGCAAGGAAACGAGATCGCCGTTCCCCTACCTTCAAAAGGAGTGCCGGCGAAGAGCGGGCGATTGCGGCGTATGCCGAGGGCGCTACGCACGCTGAGGTAGGGAGGCGTCGCCGCCGTTCCCCTACCATGAAAAAGGGTGCCCGCGAAAAGCGGGCGCTTGCGGCGTAGCCCAAGGGCGCTACGCACGCTGAGGTAGGGAGGCGTCCCCGCCGTTCCCCTACCTCGAAAAAGGGTGCCCGCGAAGAGCGCGCGCTTGCGGCGTAGGCCGAGGGTGCTACGCACGCTGAGGTAGGGAGGCGTCGCCGCTGTTCCCCCACCTCGAAAAACGGTGCCCGCGGAGAGCGGGCGCTACGCACGCTGAGGTAGGGAGGCGTCGCCGCCGTTCCCCCACCTCGAAAAATGGTGCCCGCGGAGAGCGGGCGCTTGCGGCGTAGGCCGAGGGCGCTACGCACGCTGAGGTAGGGAGGCGTCACCGCCGTTCTCCTACCTCGAAAAACGGTGCCCGCGGAGAGCGGGTGCTTGCGGCGTAGGCCGAGGGCGCTACGCACGCTGAGGTAGGGAGGCGTCGCCGCCGTTCCCCGACCTCGAAAAAGGGTGCCCGCGCAGAGCGGGCGCTTGCGGCGCAGGCCGAGGGCGCTACGCACGCTGAGGTAGGGAGGCGTCGCCACCGTTCCCCCACCTCCAAAAAGGGTGCCCGCGGAGAGCGGGCGCTTGCGGCGTAGGCCGAGGGCGCTACGCACGCTGAGGTAGGGAGGCGTCGCCGCAGTTCCCCACCTCGAAAAACAGTGCCTGCGGAGAGCGGGCGCTTGCGGCGTAGGCCGAGGGCGCTACGCACGCTGAGGTAGGGAGGCGTCGCCGCCATTCCCCTACCTCGCAAAAGGGTGCCCGCGGAGAGCGGGCGCTTGCGGCGTAGGACGAGGGCGCTACGCACGCTGAGGTAGGGAGGTGTCGCCGCCGTTCCCCGACCTCGAAAAAGGGTGCCCGCGCAGAGCGGGGGCTTGCGGCGTAGGCCGAGGGCGCTACGCACGCTGAGGTAGGGAGGCGTCGCCGCCGTTCCCCGACCTCGAAAAAGGGTGCCCGCGTAGAGCGGGCGCTTGCGGCGTAGGCCGAGGGCGCTACGCACGCTGAGGTAGGGTGGCGTCGCCGCCGTTCCCCCACCTCGAAAAACGGTGCCCGCGGAGAGCGGGCGCTTGCGGCGTAGACCGAGGGCGCTACGCACGCTGAGGTAGGGAGGCGTCGCCGCCGTTCCCCCACCTCCAAAAAGGGTGCCCGCGGAGAGCGGGCGCTTGCGGCGTAGGCCGAGGGCGCAACGCACGCTGAGGTAGGGAGGCGTCGCCACTGTTCCCCACCTCGAAAAACGGTGCCCGCGGAGAGCGGGCGCTTGCGGCGTAGGCCGAGGGCGCTAAGCACGCTGAGGTAGGGAGGCGCCGCCGCCGTTCCCCTACCTCGAAAAAGGGTGCCCGCGGAGAGCGGGCGCTTGCGGCGTAGGCCGAGGGCGCTACGCACGCTGAGGTAGGGAGGCATCGCCGCCGTTCCCCGACCTCGAAAAAGGGTGCCCGCGCAGAGCGGGGGCTTGCGGCGTAGGCCGAGGGCGCTACGCACGCTGAGGTTGGGAGGCGTCACCGCCGTTCCCCGATCTCGAAAAAGGGTGCCCGCGCAGAGCGGGCGCTTGCGGCGTAGGTCGAGGGCGCTACGCACGCTGAGGTAGGGAGGCGTCGCCGCCGTTCCCCCACCTCCAAAAACGGTGCCCGCAGAGAGCGGGCGCGTGCGGCGTAGGCCGAGGGCGCTACGCACGCTGAGGTAGGGAGGCGTCGCCGCCGTTCCCCTACCTCGAAAAACGGTGCCCGCGCAGAGAGGGCGTTTGCGGCGTAGGCCGTGGGCGCTACGCACGCTGAGGTAGGGAGGCGTCGACGCCGTTCCCCCACCTCGAAAAACGGTGTCCGCGGAGAGCGGGCGCTTGCGGCGTAGGCCGAGGGCGCTACGCACGCTGAGGTAGGGAGGCGTCGCCGCCGTTCCCCTACCTCGAAAAACGGTGCCCACGGAGAGCGGGCGCTTGCGGCGTTGGCCGAGGGCGCTACGCAAGCTGAGGTAGGGAGGCGTCGCCGCCGTTCCCCTATCTCGAAAAAGGGTGCCCGCGCAGAGCGGGCGCTTGCGGCGTAGGCCGAGGGCGCTACGCACGCTGAGCTAGGGAGGCATCGCCGCCTTTCCCCGACCTCGAGAAAGGGTGCCCGCGCAGAGCGGGCGCTTGCGGCGTAGGCCGAGGGCGCTACGCACGATGAGGTAGGGTCGCGTCGCCGCCGTTCCCCCACCTCCAAAAACGGTGCCCACAGAGAGCGGGCGCGTGCGGCGTAGGCCGAGGGCGCTACGCACGCTGAGGTAGGGAGGCGTCGCCGCCATTCCCCTACCTCGAAAAAGGGTGCTCGCGCAGATCGGGCGCTTGCGGCGTAGGCCGTGGGCGCTACGCACGCTGAGGTAGGGAGGCGTCGCCGCCGTTCCCCCTCCTCGAAAAACGGTGCCCGCGGAGAGCGGGCGCTTGCGACGTAGGCCGAGGGCGCTACGCACGCTGAGGTAGGGAGGCGTCGCCACCGTTCCCCTACCTCGAAAAACGGTGCCCGCGGAGAGCGGGCGCTTGCGGCGTAGGACGAGGGCGCTACGCACGTTGAGGTAGGGAGGCGTCGCCGCCGTTCCCCTACCTCGAAAAACGGTGCCCGCGGAGAGCGGGCGCGTGCGACGTAGGCCTAGGGCGCTACGCACGCTGAGGTAGGGAGGCGTCGCCGCCTTTCCCCTACCTCGAAAAAGGGTGCCCGCGCAGATCGGGCGCTTGCGGCGTAGGCCGTGGGCGCTACGCACGCTGAGGTAGGGAGGCGTCGCCGCCGTTCCCCCACCTCGAAAAACGGTGCCCGCGGAGAGCGGGCGCTTGCGGCGTAGGACGAGGGCGCTACGCACGTTGAGGTAGGGAGGCGTCGCCGCCGTTCCCCTACCTCGAAAAAGGGTGCCCACGCAGAGCGGGCGCTTGCGGCGTAGGCCGAGGGCGCTACGCACGCTGAGGTAGGGAGGCGTCGCCGCCGTTCCCCTACCTCGAAAAAGGGTTTCCGCGCAGAGCGGGCGCTTGCGGCGTAGGCCGAGGGCGCTACACACGCTGAGGTAGGGAGGCGTCGCCGCCGTTCCCCTACCTCGAAAAACGGTGCCCGCGCAGAGCGGGCGCTTGCGGCGTAGGCCGAGGGCGCTACCCACGCTGAGGTAGGGAGGCGTCGCCGCCGTTCCCCTCCCTCGAAAAACGGTGCCCGCGGAGAGCGGGCGCTTGCGGCGTAGGCCGAGGGCGCTACGCAGGCTGAGGTAGGGAGGCGTCGCCGCCGTTCCCCTACCTCGAAAAACGGTGCCCGCGGAGAGCGGGCGCTTGCGGCGTAGGCCGAGGGCGCTACGCACGCTGAGGTAGGGAGGCGTCGCCGCCGTTCCCCTACCTCGAAAAAGGGTGCCCGCGGAGAGCGGGCGCTTGCGGCGTAGGCCGAGGGCGCTACGCACGCTGAGGTAGGGAGGCACCGCCGCCATTCCCCTACCTCGAAAAAGTCACGGTGCACTCCCTGGTGCTATGCGCACGAGTGCGCGATATCCAAGTGGTGCGCCGCTTAAAGCGAGGCACTCCCTTGTGTCTCGGCCGGTCGCAATTTTTATACTCCGTAGAGTGCGTGGGAACAACATCCACGTCTTATTTAAACTCCAGAGAGTACGTGCGGTAGCGACGCCCACACGTGCGTGGGACATCCGCGTCTTGTTTATACTCAGTAGAGTGCGTAGGGACAACATCCGCGTCTTATTTATACTCCGTAGAGTGCGTGCGGAGGCGGACCTCGAATCTATGTCTTTTTTAGAGTTCGTGTACTGGTACGTGCGGAGGCGGACCTCGACGCTACGTCTTATTTAAAGTCCGTAGACTGGTGCGTGCGGAAGCGTACCTCGACGCTACGTCTTAATTTATAGTCCGTAGACTCGCGCGTGCGGAGGCGTACCTCGACGCTACGTCTTATTTAAAGTCCGTAGACTGGTGCGTGCGGAGGCGGACCTCGAGGCTGCGTCTTATTTAAAGTCCGTAGACTGCTGCGTGCGGAGGCGTACCTCGACGCTACGTCTTAATTTATAGTCTGTAGACTCGCGCGTGCGGAGGCGGACCTCGACGCTACGTCTTATTTAAAGTCCGTAGACTGGTGCGTGCGGAGGCGTACCTCGACGCTACGTCTTATTTATACTCCGTAGAGTGCGCGCGGAGGCGTCCCCCCGTTGCGTCTTATTTAAAGTCCGTAGACTGGTGCGTGCGGAGGCGGACCTCGACGCTACGTCTTAATTTATACTCCGTAGAGTACACCGAGGCGCAAGACCGTCGTGCGATTTAAATAAAAAACAAGGACCAAAACAGAGGCATCAAAGAAGTGGCCGAAGATTTGCGACAACAAAATGCTCCAGAATGCAGTACCAGCACAGCATTAGATGCTAGAGGAGACCAGAACAGGCCAAAACCGGAGACGCAAACACACGGCCCAATCAAATGCTCTCAAAATGGAACTTTGTTTCAACTCACATGGAGATGAGTGGACTCCCACTGGAACGTCCCTCTGAACTCGGATTCGCCCGTCGTGGGGCGCACTGCTGAGGCCACCGCCGAGGGAGGCTTCGAAGCGTGACACAGCGCGGAGGCTCAGAAGCAACGGCTCGATGCAGGGGCGCAGGGGCAACGCGAAGCCGAGACCTTCGTCGCGAAGGTGTGGTTCTGCGCGGAGCCGAGCACACCGGGGCGAGCGGAGCACCGGGCGACCTCGTCAGAGCCGTCTCCGTCTCCGTCGGAGGTGATGGCTCTGCCTGAAGGCTTGCTGCGAGGCACTCCGGGCGACGCGCCAGGATCGAGGTCGTGGAGCCTTGGAAAGTACTGAAGCGAGGTCCACCGCGTGGAGTAGAGGCTGACGCTACCCCTGCAAAGTCCATCGTGCGGAGCTGGAGCCTATGTCGCAGATGCCGAGCGGAGGCCAACACCGCCCCTGCGAAGCCCGTCGTGCGGGGTCAGAGCCCTTCGGAAGCGCTCGACGATGCGGAGAGGACACTTTGGCCGTGGTGCGGATGGTCGGAAGCGAGGCGCCTGACGACACGGAGGCTTCGGAGACGAGGTCCGAGAGCTTCGTCGCGGAGGCGAGGCAAGGTGAGGCGCGAAGACGAGCGTAGCCGGGGCTGTTCATCGACCGTGCAGAGACTAACGAAGTCGGAGCCGGTCGTTGGTCGCGCGGAGACGAGCAGAGACGGAGCTGGTCGTCGGTTTGCGCGGAGGCAAGCGGAGCCGGGGTTGGTGCGGAGGCCGACGCAGAGCTCCTCCTGTGGCTTGCGCTTATCTGTCGAGCTCGGTCGTGTAGAGCAACGTGGGCGGCGCGATGAGGTTTAGATGGGTGAAGAGGTAGCGCGGGATGCCGGGATGCCAGGCTCCACGACGTGCCGCTCCAGGTTGTCCTCGCTGTAGCTCGCATGCCAGCACGTTGCGGATCTCCCGAGAGAGCAGCTGCTGCTTGACGACGTGCCGCTCCGGGCTGTCTTCGCTTGCGGGACACCAGGCTCCATGGTGACCTCGAGCGCCCACAGGCTGTGGAGGTCCGCCATGAAGACGTCATGAATGCTCTACTGAGGCGCTTGTCTTTTTCCTGCATGAAAACGAGCAGAACTCTTGCATGCATGGATTTCACATTTGCATGGATGGATACGTGAAGCATGCTTGCTGCATGCATGGATCTTCCCCCTGGATTCCGACAACTTCTCATGGGCGGAAGCTTTCGATGCCGTCGCCATGCATGCGTGCGTGCATGCACGCGTCTTCGTCGATCGCTTCCATTTGTCACGCGACGCGGAGGCTTGACGTCGCATGGAGAGTCGACGCGAAGACTCGTCAGCTCGCGGATGTGCGGAGACTCGACGGAGGCTAGCGAAGCTCGGCGAGGTCTCCAGGAACTGGCGCGGCGGCGACACGGGCGGAGGCACGACGAAGTCTAGGTCGTGGAGCGAAGTCCTGCGCGGAAGCGACGCGAGGCCGGTCGCTCGACGGAGAGCGGAGACGGGTGCGGAGCTGATGGAGCTGCAACGGCGCGCCCAAGGAACGCAGGCGCGAACCGGGCTCGAGACTGTCTCCGGCTTGAAATCCCGTGACGGTGCTGACGACGGGCTCGAGCTCTGGGAAAAGGTCACGCGAAGCCCAGCTCGCGGAGGCGAGGTCCTGCGCGGAGCTGGCGGAGTCTCGCGTGGAGCGTACGCGGCGACGAATGCAGAGCCGACGAAGGCTAGGCACGACCTGCATGGATGGATGCGTACATATGCATGCACGTGGTTATGCATACGAAGTTGAGCCTGTAATTCTTGGCGAATGCACTGTAGACGACAAAGCTGAAGGACGCTTGCTTGCAGATGGATCTGCACGGGGTCTCCACTTTGCCTGCGGACGCCTGGGAAGGAAACTGCGTGGCCGCGGGCGCTGCCGGCGGAGCCTCGGCGCGGGGGCCGATGCCAGTCTCTGCTAGTGATGCCTGGGCGCTACTCCGCTAGCTCATACCGTCCATAGAGGGAGGTTCCATGTATGCGTTCATGCATGGATGCTTAGACGTAAGCTCATGCCATGCATGGAGGTTTCACGTATGCATGCATGAATAAATGCTTGGACGTGAGGTCATGCCGTGCATGGACGAAGGTTTCACGTATGCATGCATGGACAGATGCTTGGGCGGATATCTTGTGCATGTATACATGAATAGGTATCTGATGTACACACGCATGAGAAGATGTACCCATACAGCTCGTCGCGGAGACTTCGCAGTGGAGGCCATGGCGTGGCGGCGACCTCGCAGCTGCGGAGACCCTCAGGAGCTCGGGGCAGGCGACCTCGTCGGAGGTTGGCGGAGGCTTCGCGAATCCGGGGCGAAGTGGCGCGCGGAGTCCAGAGCAGGGGGCCGTCTCGGAGACCCCGACGCCGCCAAGGCTCGTAGACGCTCGACGACGCGGAGACTTCCAGACGGCAAAGCGCTCGTGGACTTCAGAGGGACTTCGGAGGCGAGGCGCGCACGGCGCTTGGGGTCCCGCCTTGCACATGTGAAGTCTGAGCGGAGGCAAGGCCGTGCGTGCGCGGTCCGGCGCGGTGAAGACCTCGACGTCACGGAGGCACCGTAGACATGGAGATGTGCCGGGCGAGATGTCCCCTGCCCGCGCGACGTCGGCGAAGACCCAGGGGGCTCGGCGAAGACTTCAGAGAGCTCGACGCGGACTTCGGCGCTGCCCGCGCGACGTCGGCGAAGACCCAGGGGGCTCGGCGAAGACTTCGGAGAGCTCGACGCGGACTTCGGTGCTGCCCGCGCGACGCCGGCGAAGACCCCGGGGGCTCGGCGAAGACTTCGGAGAGCTCGACGGAGCGGAGGGTATGGAGCCGGCGGTGCGCAGCGGAGCGTTGCGCCGAGGCATGGCTTGCTCGGAGGAGACTTTGCACAGGGCGGAGGTTTGCACAGCGCCCCAGAGCAGGCTGTCCACGACGGAGTACCCGGGCGAAGATGGCCACCAGGCCTGTCGACGCGCCATCCGAGCTACGGTGGCTGCAATTCCTGCATGCACGGTTTGCAGAGCGCGGAAGGTCGACGACGCGGCGGGGGCTCAACGGCACGCAGAGGTTCGGCGCGGATGGTTTTCCTGGCGCGGAGGCGACGCCGAAGCTCCAGGAAGTAGCGCGAGGGCAAGCGGAAGGCTCCCTGATGGCATCTGTCGTTGAGGTGAGTCTTCGCTAACGGATGCACGAAGTCTCGAGGCAACGTGCAGGTTGCCTCGACTGCACGGGCTCGAGGGCGGACATCGGAGCGTAGGCTTCGGCCAGTGCGCGAAAAGCCGGTGGAGAGCCGGTGGAGGCGGAAGCCAATGTCCGCGTGCGCTACCTGCGAGTTTATACCTGTGTACGTGTCTTGCTTGCTCATGGCGGAGTCTTCCACAGCACTGCCTGGCTGCTCACGTCAGGTGCATGACGGCCTCGGAGTCACGCGGAAGGCTGCTAGACTCATAGAGCTTTTTAGCACACGCATGGATGGATGCATGAATGAATAAATAAATACTCCATATTGTATGCGTGGATAGATGCGTGAACAGTACTTTCTAGTGCATGCCTGGATGGATGGATAAACAATAATGCCTGCATGGATGGATAAGGCACAACACGTGCATGGAGGGGTAAAGCACTTCGCGCCTGCACGAGCCAGAGACTTCGGGCGGGAGACTTCGTGAAGCATGAGGCTCCGCGTGTAGACGCCCGGGGCACAGACTCCGACAGTGTACGAAGTTAGCCCTCTCCATGGTTCAACACATCGCTCCCCAAAAAAAAATCTGCCGCTGATGACGCTCCCAAGGACAGCGGCTCCCGGCTCCTTTGCGGAGGCTTGACTCGGAGATCATGAAGTGGAGACGCATCGCTGCGCGGCGACTCCCGGGAGCTCAGCGAGGAGTCCCGAACTGAGCTCGATGACGTACCAACCTGGCCGGGAGAATCCTGTCTCCAAGCCATCCAAGAACACGTCCCGACCAGATCTGCCAAATCTGTGATCCTTGCGCAGCTTCTCGCCCAATCCCTACGGACGGCGCCATCTGTTGTAGCTACGGGCTAAACAGGAATGGAGGGGACTAGTAGAAGGACAAGAGGAGAGCTAGATCTGTGGAAGAGGTTGGTGAGAGTGAGAAGACCATCCCCCCTCATGCCCCTCTTGGGGGCTTATATATATGAGGTGTAGAATGGGAAATTCCCATTCTACCCCTTAGTACTTACAAAGGATGAGGGTACATTGATATATTTACACTGGTATACTCTTCTACACTATTGGACCTATTACATGTTGGACTAGTTGCACGGCCCAATCACGGGGGGTTGGGCCACCCCCACAACACCCACCTTGCTAGCTTAACTTGAGTATCCCTTACATATAAGCCTAGGAGTTCCAATGGTAGCACCTCCGGTTAAACCGTTTTGCGTGAAGCGAGGACGAAAGCGCAAGCGGGTTGCTACGTGTGCATGGACTATCCAGAATGTGGTTAGGTCTGAACCAGTTTTGACCCTAGGGCATTACAGAGGGGTCCCGATCTTCTCAGTGAGGAACCGTGGATAGTTGATGCGAAGTAGACGATGTCGCTAGTTGAACACTCGCACCAATGCACGAACCCTCAACTCTTCGGAATACGCCCAAAACACACCGGATAATTGTTCATCGCGAGACCACAAACGATGAACGCCAAGTCCCCAATTCCCAATGGAACGACGGCTTGACCTTGAATTGCAGAACGAACAATGGATCACCTAGTTCTCTCTCAAAGTCCTCGCATGAACTCTGGTGTTGAAAGAACAAGCAATAGTTATGTTTCAATCTTATGCATAAAATTGGTCCCCCCCTAAAGGCTGCCAATACAAGGCTTATATAGCCCCTTGGGACATCCATATAGTCCCCAAACCAAGTACAACTCAACCCTATATGGTTTTGGATACGAACTCTCACAAAAAGGAAACTATATTTTTCATCCGTCATATTGTTTCAGTCATAACTTTTTATCCGTAAAGAATTTGAAGGTGGGACTAGATCCATTGTGTAGCCCTTGAAATATCTTTTCAACGAGTACAAGAACACCTGAATCGGACTCCGTTTGTGAAAGTTATAGCCTTTTTAGTAACTGTCTGTCAGGCTGTCCCGAACCGAATCCGAATTGAATCCTGAGTTGAATCCGAGTTTGAATTGGGTTGAGCACGTGGGAAGTCCGAATTTGGCTTGAAAATCTTATCCAAAACTTGTAGTTTAAGTCATTGGGCTCCTCCCTTTTGCTCTCCTAAGTCTTCACATGAGTCATACCTAAGAATACATAAAATACTAGCATGAGGTAGTATTCCAAGTTCATCATCAATTAAAGGAAACTCCTTAAGAAACAAAAGCACATATTTGTTTAAACGCTTGGCTCTTGCCCTCGTCATGAGGTTATTCTCATGCATGCTTGGAGTGGAAAATGTATAGTAATGGGGATGTCCTCATCAGTATGTGCATAACCACCAATAGGAGAAGTTGTATAAGTATTAGGGATACCCTCGGCCTTGTGCAAAGCCATTGCCCCTCACATGGAGTACTCACACATATGAAGCCAAACATCTTAGCCGCACTGCAACCAAACTCCATTCGTGGGCGAGTGTGGTGACTCGGAGGTCGCCGGAACTTCAGACGTCAACTTAACAAAACACTAGTGCCCAACAATCTATGTCATCCCAGATGCATAGTGCTCCCTACGCTCGCACCTTCTGTGCGTCTCCAGAGCTCGCGCACCCGTGGCGTCCCGCGCCTCGCACGTGCCTCCTACTCCCCGAGCGCCCCGCGTGCTCTGTCAGCCACGTCCTGCTCTTGAGCTACACTTGCACCCGACAACCAACACTTGCACACACGCGAGGCGGCCACGGCCTCATCCTCATCGTGGTGGTGATGCCCTACACCCGTATGAGCGGTGCCTTGGCGGCCTCCACTCATCACCATGATAGCCTCTAGCCGGCACCCTAGTGACCTCTAGCCAGCGCCCATGATAGCCTCCGGCTGGCACCCTGGTAACCTCCAGCCAGCGCCCTGGCAGCCATCGTCGTGCGTGTGCACCCTCGGGCAATCGTGCTAGCCGGCACCCTTGCGCACTTGCACTTGCCCGCGCCATCATGAGCATGTGCCTGCAGGCCCTGCACTCGCGCGGGCGCCCTGGCAACTGCCAAACAAGCGCTCTAGCAGCTGGCGGCGGCGCCCTGGCATCGCGTTGCAATGGCTGCGCAAGCCAGCGCCAAGTGAAACCAGTGGAGCTATGCGCCCTATCACAGTCGCCGGCACCCCATCAGATAAATTAGGAAGGTGGCGACTCCACTGGAGATCGAACCCAGAATCTGTCATTCTGAAGACCAGCACCTCATCCATTGGGCCACGGAGTCCATTACAGCTACAACTCAAAACCTCATTACAACAGTCACCAAAGGGCTTTACAGTGCCATTTGTCAATGGGTCCTAAACTGTCCAGCCAAATCAAGGACCAACTCCTCCGTGCGCCCTACAGGCCTTCGCCGGAACGCCCTACATGCTATGGCTCGAACGCCCTGTTGGCCGTCGCCAGAATGGCATTGCGCCCTCCATTCCGCTCAGCCACGCGACCTGCAAGCCGTCGCCAGAATGCCCTAGTGACGCACTTCATGTCTCCAGCACCCTGGCAACCAGCTGCTCCGGGCCCTTGGTGTCCTGGCAACCCTGGCACTGAATGCCCATGCGCCTAGCTCCCAGCATGTGCTTGTGCTTTGTGCATTGGGAACTCAATCTTTCAACCGGACAGATAACCACATGGAAGCTATAAACAAACACACACGTCACAAGCACACAACCTCACCAGACCTGCCTGCTGTACTGTAATTCCATTATATGCATGCACATGATCTATGCATACACACAGCTACGCTCAAAATATCCACTACACATCTTTCTCTTGTGGTCTCTCTCTCGGGCCGAGTCCCTACGCCCTGCACAAAAATACCCAAACGCGCCTTGGCGTCTGGCTGCAAGTTCCTTGACAGCTACCTGCGCTCCGGAGCACTCTGCCAGCCGCGCCCTGGCAGCCAAGCAACACCCCAGTAGGCTCACGGCGCCATGGCAGGAAGGTCACATGCATCTACTAGCACCAACCAGTGGGCACCCTGGCAAAAAGGGAACAGCGCCCTACGGGACAAGCTTGCAGGGGCGGAGGGCCCGATAGGGCAAGGTGTGGCATGGGTCATACCTCAAATTTTTACAATAGACCCCCATATACCCCTCTATCCAAGCCCAATAATGTAAACCCTAGAAACAATGCTCCCTGTCTACTGTGCTCCTGCTCCTGAGATGCTGAGAAAGTGAGCGGCGGTGGGGAGCGGCGCGGCGGGCCGACGGCGGTGGGGAGCAGCGCTCCGGCGGGCGGGCGGGAGGCGGCCGTCGGGCGGGCGGGACCGCAGGAGGCGGCCGGCGGGCGGGCGGGAGGCGACCGGGCGGGCGGGAGGCGGCCGTCGGGCGGGCCGCGGGCGGGAGGCGACCGGCGGGAGGCCGGGAGGCGGCCGGCAGGCGGGCCGCGGGCGGAACTCGCGAGGTCGCGAGGAGGAGGAGCCGAGGAGGCGCTCGGCTGTCTGGGAGCCGGTGGGGATCTGGGGACTGGGGGCAGCACTGCAGCAGACGGCTGAATTTATTTTTATTTGAGATTTTGAGGCTTGAGCAATGGATAAAAGGGGAAAGGAAAAATCATAGAGAGGTGAGGCATATATTAGGAGTGTCATTGATTTTTGATAATTGATATGTAGTTTACATTTGCCAATTTACATTTTGCAAATTTATAGGTCAATTTATTTGTCTATTTGCTTTTATGTGTTTATATTTGAAGAGCTATTTTAATCGGGGTTCAAGTGCCACAAACCCAAGCACTCGTGAAAGTGAAAATGTTGAAGTGTAGGTGGGAGAGTCTGTTGGTGCTGGGCAACTGGAAGAGCGGCAAGAACAACTTCAATTAGGCTCTGTACAAGTGGAAGAGGTAATTGAAGAAGAGACGGTGCAAGGTGATCTTATAACTGAATTCAACCCAGATTATATTATTTCTGATCCGGGGCTTCGTATTCCAATTGATAGATTTGCTCCTAATATTAGAGATGAAGTTAGGAGGGCTTTCATAGCTAAGGGCCCGACTCAACCAACCAGTCATGATTTGATGGTGTGCTACATTGAAAGGGAGATATTTAAAGGACTTGATCTTGAAGAAATTAAAAAGATGTTTCAGAAAAAGAAAGATAGGCAGATGCAATTGCCTAAGTCTCCTAGACGCAATTAACAAGATTAATATTGGTATTTCTCATTTCATTCCACTTGTCTCTTTTGTGTTGTCTACACTATACATAACAATATTAACTATGTTTGCTCTTTCTTTGGCAGATTATTTCCATTACTATGCTCTACAAGGTTATATGTTAAATTGGTGATATATTATTGTGGTTCTTCAATTTTTAGATGTACTTTTCAATGTCTTGTATTATTAAGTATCTTTGCACTTGGATTATTGTTGATGGGTCTGATTAGTATTATAGCTTGAATGATATTGCTTTCGATCCGCCCCACCTCATTTTTTTTCCGTCCTCCGCCACTGCAAGCTTGGGTCTTCGACCCTAGCTAGCCCCTGCAAAAGATTCCCAGAGCTCCCTGCATACAACCACCACACATGTTGTAAGAAATAAAAGCTAAGATAGAGCCATGCATCAATCGCCCTGCACTGGCCAGCTATGCCCTGGTAGCAGCATCGCACCACCCTTGCGGTGTCCTGCTCCCAGCTCCATAGCAGTGCGTGAACACCGGCAGAGCACCCAGCAATTCAGCATCAACAGCGCCCGGAGGATCTCCGGCGCCCGTGCCTCATGGTGCCCCAGCTCTCCAGAGCATCTTGGCGTCCGCGCTCCATGGCGCCGTGGCAATACCGAGCGCCCTGGCACCGTGCCCTGCGCTCCATGCGCGGGTACCTTGACCAACCTGCAGACACCACGGCAGCACGCATCTGCCATATCAACACAAAAGGGCAAGGTGATGATCAAGAAATCCCACGCTGCAACCGACGACTCAAGCAAATCGTGTTCAATGTCAGAGCGAATCACGAAGTAAAAGGTAACCAACGCCCCCAAGCTAAAAGCCCTAGCAAAAAGAGGCAACGCCCTGGCAAGTTCTCCAATGCCCCCAAGCGGAGCGCCCTGGCAAAAAGTGGCCAGCGCCGTGGCGTGTCTACCCGTCGGCGCCTTATCGCCCAACTCGCTTGCGCCTTGGCTCAGCGCGCGCCCCGCGCACGAGCCCTCGCTTGGCGTCTTGCGCCCGCGCCCTGGCTCGGCGCCCTGCTGAACGACCGGCCCCAACACCGGGATGCAATCACCAGACAAGGAAAAGGAAAGGCAAAAGGGGAGGATAAATCAAGAATTCGGTGAAAGGACCCCACGGCTCACCTTGCTCAGGATTGTCACAAGCACGCGATGCAACGATTTTCGCGGGGGCTTGAGAAGCCGGCGCTTGTCCCGCGCATGGGCCAAGTGCAATCAGCGCGTGGCACCCCCTGCTTGCCTCGGATAGCTTCCATGGCCGTATACCCCCTCTTTCTCATCCTCGACCTCACCAAGACCATGTTGGATTTTCACGTGGTCAAACATGATTTACCGTGGTCAAACACGACTTGCCGTGGTCGGAAGCTTGTGACCACATTAACACAATTGCCATAGTCGTGAGCTTCGAGTATGCTTCACGTGGTCATAAGTTTCTCCGAGTACGCACATGACTTCCCTCACGTGGTCGTGAGCTTCAAGTACTACAGTATTCTTTCTACTGCTACAGTATGCCTTCAACTGCTATAGTACTCGAAGTGGATTTTTGATTGGTAAAGAGTACTCGGGACTCCCTGTAGTACTCGTACTAGTCAAAAACCCATTTCGAGTACTGTATCAGTTGAAGAAGTAGTAGTAGTCGAAGGCGTACTGTAATACTTGAAGAAGCTCACGACCACGTGAGGGTAGTCGTGCGCGTACTCAAAGAAACTTATGACCACATGAAGTGTACTCGAAACTCACGACCACAGCAATTGTGTTAACATGGTCATAAGCTTCCGACCATGCAAGTCGTGTTCCACGTGAAATCCAATAATTGGTATCAGAGCTTCAAAATCTAGGAGCGAGATATGAGGACAAGCTGTCTAGTGATGACTCGCTGGTCAGTGTGATTACGTGCGCAGCAACACGCGTCAGGTGGAGGTGCACACGTGCTAGCGACGAGTCGGCTGCAGCATCGTGCGCTCAGGAGGTGAACCGGGTGTGGAAGGAGTACAAGTGCATCAAGGTCTAGAGGCCTCCACGATGTAGCTGTACGAGACGTCCAGCAACCTTGTCGTCCTGCTCCATGTGGGGAGTAGTAGTGACTTGGAGTGGCATAAATGGATTGCAAGGAGCGCGCAGCGCCGTCGGCGAATGATGTTCTTTCACCATCAACAGCGTCATGGTGTAAGGTGGCATGGACATGGCGATGTCTAAAGTGGCGGCGGCATCGTATGTAAATGCATGTAGTTGAGTCCGTGTACGAGTATGAGTGCACAATTGCATTTTGAGTTGTTGTAACACCCCCACATAACCATATGGGATATTACTATGGAACGTCATCGCCAAAGTGAAGAATAAAATAAGTACAACAAAAGAAATCACAAAGAGTTTAAAACTTTATTAACACTTTAATAGAGAACCAACGGAAGCTGGGATAAATATTTAAAACATGGGACCGGTCCACTTCTAACCAAATAAAGAACGAATGAAACAACAAAACAGTGCCAAACCACGGTGCTGAAAACTCGCGTGCTCCCACCCATGCATGATGCTATCACTCCACTGCCCTTTTACCTGAGACTGAAAAGAGAAAGCGTGAGATTTGAAAATCTCAGCAAGTACCCAAGAACGGTCGCAACACAAGAGTAAAGACAAGTAATGCAACCACGTGAAATAAAGGACAAGCATCACAAGTAAACAACGGGTACAAGATGAAAGCAACGAATAACTGATATCGGAGGTACTGTCATAATGGAAGATGGATATCATGAAGACTGTGTATTAAAGATAGTTGTTATATGACAAGTTATAGCAAGTTATAGTAAGGGTACCGGCGACCTCATCCCATATACCCCGTTATACGAGAATAGCCAGGCACAACCTTGTCCTCGACTGTATAACCGCAGTGTAATATCCTGTGTAACGAGAATGTACGGCCCCCCGTACGTTACCAGGTTGGGTGGAAATGACCCCTATATGTGGGTAGTCCCGGCGTGATAACCCTTAGTTCGTTATTTAGCGAATTATCCATGATATAATTAAAGAGTTGTGATTGAATTAAGGTAAAGTTATGAGAGTAACGATTTAATACAATGTGATCGGAGAGATGGGATTGGTGATAAGGTAACTGATACATCATGGACAGATCATAAAGTATGAAATTGAGGAAACTAAGAGATGGCGAGGATAAAGCTATAATAAAGTTATGAGAAGTGAAAAGATGTGCTAAGGTTGAAAATTGAAAGATATAGTTTCTGATATGAGGGCGATGTGGAATGGTAAAATGGTGATAGCGAGATAAGAATTATTCTAATAAAGTATTATAATATAGCACACACAAGGGTTGATAACCAAGCAAGTTTTATTATGCAATGAGTGATTATTAGTCCAATTAACAGGTATTAAACGCATCAATCATAACTCACATATGAAATCATACAAGTAATGGATCATAATCTCAGGAAGAATAACATGGCAGCCCTAATGCTAACGATTGCTAGTGGTTTAAACCTAGACTTGGAACATGTTCAAATGCTACCCCCACATTAATGATTTAAGTATAAATTCTAAAACACTTATTAAAGACTTTAATTCTAGAGCATTATTAATCGAGCATTCTAATAAACCTAAGAGCAAGTGAACAAGTTAGCCCAGAACGTTGTTGTATGAATATAGTATTAAAAGTCTATAACTCGGCAAGCATGAACATATAATAATAAACAAACGGGTATCAGTAATATGTTAATGACCAGGTAGCTTTAATGATATGATACTAGCCAGGTAACTTTGGTGATATGATAATAGCCAGGTAACTTTAGCAATTTGCCAGGTGACTTTAGCGATATGATAATAATCAGGTAACTTTAGTGATATAACAATGATCAGGTAAACTTGAGTGATTTGATAATTGTAATCAATGGCAAGGTGGCAAATAATAAGGAAACATGTGATATGCGAAATGTAAAGGTTACGGCCGCGAAGTACTTGCCTTGAGCACGCTCGACGGACACGTTGCACGATGGATCCGAAATAGATTGGCAAGAGCATTCAGATCGAGTACCACCAGACATTGCCATGGGGAACTCGGAGTCGGAGCCCCGCATCATGCCAGCCATGCCGAAATCGCTGACCCAGACTACCACCTGCTGGTCAGACGATGCGTCGCTCGCTCCCACGCACGACCGAACCGGCGGCCGGCCCCGTCGCACTGTGCAGCACCCGCTCGTGCGAGCCTCCTTGCTCACGCTCCCGCCGGTCACCGCACAACTGCCGCCCGCACGCTCGCCCGGAAACGCAAGCACCGTGCGCAATCGCCGCTAGGTCACCAGCGCCTGCCATGGCCAGCCGCCAACCACCACCATGGTCCGCCGCCACCTGCCACGGCCGGGTGCCGCCCGCCATGGCCCGCTGCCGCTACACCGCCGTGCGCCGAGCCATCACCTTGCGCCGCTCCGCCATGGCCGCCGCACCTCCTCGCGCCTTCGCGTAGCCGCGCCACTGCGCCGTCGCCCCTATGGCCGCCTGGCGCCGCGCCGCCGCCGGTGGCTGTGCGCCCGAGCCGCACGTGGCGTTGTCACCCTGAAGCCGCCCGACATTGCCTTGGCTCCGCCGCCCAGCCTCCAGCCGTGCCGCCTGACGCCGCTCAGTTGGCGCGCCTCACTTGGTCGGCCGCGCCGCCAGGAGAAGAATGCGAGAGAGAGATCAGTTGAGTAGGGAGATTGAAAGGAGTTCAGATGAAAGAATTAGAGATAGGGGATGGATGTGGGAGAGAGAGAAATAGAGGTAGGGATGGATCCTTTTTTACGGGTGCTACCGTTGTTTTGAGCACGTAGGAGGTGTGTTACATACGTGCGCATATTTGTGTGTAATGGTCGTGCACGTAGGTGAGTTAGTGCATGAGACATGTGAGTGAGTAAGTTCTTACAATTGTGTCCAAGTTCTCATGTGTATAAGCTTTAATGAGAGTCTCCGTTGCTGTCAAGATGTGTCACAGGCGAAAGACAATTGGAGCTGAGGAAGTGGTCGAAGATGTCGATGAGAGTCATAGTAGTGGGCTATGTCCAAGCGAGGTTGCATGTGTGGCGTCATGGCTCAGTGGACGGATCAGAAGTGAGTAGTGAGCTGACTGGCAGTCAAGTGAAGCTAGCAGTTGTGTGTGCACATGCATGTGTTATTGGATAAGTCATGTGTTAGTAGTTAGTGCATGTAGCTGTGAGAACATGAGCATGCACACATTGCTGAGTGCGAGACTAGCACTAGATGTGTTAGAGTTAGTTGAGAAGGTATGCACGTGAGATGAGTTTGTCCTCCTTCATGCATCTAATAGAGAATATGCATGGCGTGAGTTAGGAGGTGCTCGATTGGGCTGAATTTTTGTGGCTTATGGCTAAATTTTCACTGTAGCTGGCTAAAATTACACTGTAGTTGACGGTGGCTTATTTGGTATAGTTAAATTTAAAATTTTTAAAAATAGAAAAAATGGGTTAGCCTAGCATGTATAATGCAAACGAATATGGGAAAAAGAACCAGTAAAAAAGCTCAAAAAATCCAAAAAGTCAGAAAAGACAAAATTTAGGAATAGTGAAAAATAAGCCAGAAGCCCAAGCCCAACAAGTGGGGCGTTAGTCTTCTGTGCGTGGCAAGAGCGGCATATCAAGATTAGGAGGGAAATCGTTAGTTATAATCTTGACTAAAAATGTTTAGGCATAGAGTTAGTGGCTGCAAGCATGTAACAGAAGCATTAGTAGTTGCATTTAGCATTTTGCATTAAGTGGTTGTAACGTTGGGTTTTACCAGTTGTAACGTTTCATCAAAAGACTTGTAACTATGTGTTATATTCAGTAGTATATAAAGAGGAGAAAACTAAAAAAGATGCTGAGAAATTTATGCATCGAAAAAGCCTATGTTGTAACTTGTGTGTGTTTTCTCTGAAGAGTTCGCGTGTGAGTTGAGTGGTTGGATGTAACAGCCCAGGTTTTTATTAAAATAAAAATAAATAAATAAAAATTAACTAAAATAAAATTTAAATTAAAATAAATATTTTTGTTGCCTAAATTTTAAATTTGGTTTTGCCTGAATTTCTGTTTTTGAAAAAGCTGGATTTAAAAAGAATTTTAAGTGAAAACCTAAAAATACTATTAAATAAAAATTATATTTGTTTTTATATAAAAATCCTAATTCAAATTAATTATTTGGATTTATTTGGTTTTTTGGATTTTCAGGAGTTTAAAAATGTAATTTTGAAATTAAAAAATATTTTCAATATAAAATTATAGAGCCAACAATAGTTGAAAATAATTTTATTAAGTCCAAAGAGTGTCCAGGAGGTTCTCTGAATTTTTCTGGAATTTTTGGAAATATTTTCATATTTTTCTGAGGCTTAATTAATTTCCTAAGCTTTTTTGAAATTCAAAAATAAAATCAGAAATTAAAATCCTCAACCCCCCTCCTCTGGCCGCCACGTGGATGGACTAGATCCGCCCACGTCCTCTCTTCCCGTCCCATCCCGGCCACCCGCTCCATTCCGCCTACCCCCTTCCGATGGCCGCCACGTCGCACCCCGATCCCCATCCGAACCGTCCACCCCTCGCCCCCTCTCGACCGTGCGATCCGCCCCGGCCGTCCGATCCGGATCCGCGCCCCCACCCTCCTCTCTCTCGCTGCCACCCCGGGCCCGCACGTCAGCCACCCCCGCCTCCTTCTTCCTCCCCACCTTCTTCCTCCGCCCGCGCGCCGCCGCCTTCTCCGCAACCGTCGGCCCCGCATCTCCCCGGCCCATCCCGGCCACCCGCTCAATTCTGCCTACCCCCTTCTGATGGCCGCCACGTCGCACCCCGATCCCCATCCGAGCCATCCACCCCTCGCCCCCTCTCGGCCGTGCGATCCGCCCCGGCTGTCCGATCCGGATCCGCGCCCCCTCCCTCCTCTCTCTCGCTGCCACCCCGGGCCTGCACGTCAGCCACCCCCGCCTCCTTCTTCCTCCCCACCTTCTTCCTCCGCCCGCGCGCCGCCGCCTTCTCCGCAACCGTCGGCCCCGCATCTCCCGGCCGCCACTCCCCTCCCGTGCGCACGCCACTCCCCACTCCTCCACCTCCCCCGCACGCGCCGCGCCCACTCCCCCTCTTCCTCGCGCCCGCTCGGCCACGTCCGCCCGCAACCGCCGCCCTCCGGTGACGAATTCACGCCGGGCCTCCCCCTCCCCCGAGCCTATAAAAGCCCCTCGATTCCGCCTTCTTCCACCGCACCCCGCTCCGCCCCTAATTGCCCCTCTCCGCCACCCAAGAGAGCCCGCATCGTGCGACATCTCCCCGAGCGCCGGCGAAAGCAACGGTGAGCAATCGCCGCCTCCTCCGTCACCCTCACACCTCGCCGTCGCCTTCTTCGGCTCCCCGTGCCCGTGCGAATCGCCTCCACCATTCGGCCACACCTCTCCGCCACCGGAGCTCCGCCGCGCCGTTGAACCCGAGCCGCACCGCCGTCTTCCTCGTCGCCGGCTGTCTCCGGCTATCCCCGGTGAGCCCGCGCCCTTCCCCCAAAACCCCCGTGCGCCCCTCTCCCCATTGCCGCCCTCGCCGCCGGTCGCCGCCCGCCGGAGTCCCCGCGCCCGCCGTTCCCATGCACTCCCGCCGATGACCGTGCCACCTCAGCCAGCCCGGGCATGCGTGGCAGCCACGTCGGTGCCACCCGCGCGCCAGGCCGCCCCGTCAGCGCCACCCGCCTCCCTCCGCCACCTCAGCCGGCCCCTCTCTCCGTGGACCTGGTCCATGGACCAGGCCCACCTGGCAGTCGGCCCAACCTCTGGCTGACGCAATGCTGACGCAGTAATCCCTATTTTCCCGTAGAAAATTAATTCGGCCGAAAAGAAATTCCCTGCTGACGCCATAACTCAGATTTTCCTTTAGAAAAATAATTCCAAAAATTCAGATTTTCCATTTTCTCTCTTTTTAAACTTTCCGGAGCCCGTTCTTCTTCGTCCTAACTCCGATTTAGCCCATTCAAATTTCTAAATTCATCAAAACTTACCCTCTATCCATTTCTAGCCTCAATTCAAATATTTGAAGTCAATTTGAATTTGTTTGAATTTGGTGGGTTATTTTCACGTGTAGACTTCGACGATTCAGGAAAATTCTTCGACGAAGATTCAAACCAAGTTGAAGAGCAAGGCAAGTCACACTCCTTGATCATGTTGATCCCAGTTTTCAAAATAAAATTATGTTGTTTTAAATTATAATGCATGCATATTTTTATTCAACGTATTTCAATTCAGTTTTAAATTTAGTTAATGCATACTTGTTAATTCCTCCATTGAATTTGAATTCCTCAATACCTTGTCACCCTAGAATCAAACTCTAGTTAATACATTAGTGTTGGCTAGAGAGTTTAATTAAATGCTTAGCCCTGCATAGTCATATAATTTTGTTTTGGGATACCTTTTCACATAAAATGACGAACCGTTCACATAAAATGATATGCTTTTGACATGTACTCCTGACTTTGGTGAGTCAAGGAGGTTTATGAACTATTTTGAAAGCAAAATACAAAAACTGGTTTAGACTTAGGCAATTGGTTAGATTGGTGGGTGCAGGCATGCCCTGTTGGTTGGAGCCGCAGTGGTTGATTGTTGTGCACGGGGGTATGTGGTTGGGCCTAAGTCAGATTAAGGATCGGTATGTGAGCTACTGTTGCAAAGCCCTAATCGTACTACCACATGGCTGGTATGGGACAGCCCTGGCTGAATAATTTGCGAAGTCCCAACCTGAGTCAAGTCTAGGTTGAAAGTGAGTGTGGTTGGTGCCATGTGAAGTCTCACTTGGGCGAGCATTGTTAAGCCATGAGAAGTCTCGTCTAGGCTCAAGAGGGGGTCCCGGTCTGGTGGATTCCTTACTAGGGTGAAACCTTAGAGTTGGCTTGGCCAGGTTGAAGGCTTTGCATTGTAAAGGCCTTGTTACGACTCCTTACCGCACACCTAAGGAAGTGTGTAACTCGCGTGGCACAAAAGGATGATCGTGTCTTGTGGGTAAAGCTGTACAACCTCTGCAGAGTGTATAATCTATCCTGGATAGCCGTGCCCACGGTCATGGGCATGCTGAGTAAAAGTTTTTCATGGATTAGATTTTGTTTTTATCAAAATGATTTTCGAAAACCTTATGGATGGATGGAATCCATGAGAGAAGGAAAACCTTGCGGGTGGATAGAACCCATGAGAGAGATTGGAAGCTTGTGGATGGAATCCACGAGTGTTTGGAAATGTGTGGATGGATGGAATCCATACGTGAGCTTTTGGAAAAGATGGTCCGGGTGAGATGCCCGTGGATAGGTTGGTGTTTGGTCGAAGCCTGCACTAACGGTATTATTTTCTATTACAAGTATTGTTTCTACTTATTGTATTAAATTCAGCAATTTCAATCTATATACTGTATTTCTTAAATGTTATTTTATGCAAACTAACTCTATAAGCCTTCCATTGAAGCCTTTATCATTAAGTTGCATTCTCCGTGTGATTTGCGGAGTACAAATTTGTACTCACCTTGCACCCTCCCTACAGAGAAGGATAATGTCGACTACGGTGAAGATCTGGACGAGTAGGCCACGTCTTACTGTCGTTTGCCTGTGGGCAGGCTTGGGCTTCACTTTTATCAGTTTGCTTCCACAGTTATTTCCTTTATTTATTTTGCCAATGGGCATTGATGTAAGACTTGGCCATAAGGCCGTACCCTTTATTTAATATATGAAGTCATTTGTGCTTGGTATTTATCTTTGTTGTACTGTGTGCACTAGCTGAACCTGGACTAGTGCGATTTACACAGAGGATTCAGGAGTCGTTACTCCGGGTTCCGACATTAGAGTACCCAATCAGTGCGTGTGATCGAGTACTGCCATAGTCGTAACTCAAGTACATGTACTAGTGCAGTCATGTGTTCCAAGTATTGCACGGAGTTTCAAATACTCAGTACCAGTCAAAAACCCACTTCAAGTACTGTAGTAATCGAAAATGTATTGTAGCAATCGAAAAAATATTGTAACAGTTGAATACGTACTGTAGCAGTCAAAGATATACTGTAGCAGTCGAAGGAGTACTGTAGTACTCGAAGAAGATCACAACTACGTGAAGAAAGTCGAGCGTGTATTCGAAGAAACTTACCATCATACAAAGTGTACTCGAAGGTGACAACCATAGCAATTGTGTTAACATGGTCGTAAACTTCCAATGATGGCAAGTTGTTTTGAACCACGTGAAAATCCAACAGGCCAGATGGCACCACCCGCGCCCAAGGGCACCCCTACTCGCCAGGGCACGGCGTCCGCGATGGCCAACATCGCCTTGCATTGATCCTGTGCTAGACCTCGGTCATCGCTGGGCAGCGACGCCCACTCCTGGGGCTGCCCCCGTTCACCGGAGCACGGCGCCCGTGGTAGTCAGCTTCGCCTTACCTAGGCCCCGTACTCCCTTCTCCTACTCCGGCCGGTAGCCAGCTAACCTTCTCTCCGATGGAAATGCGGTGGCTAAGAGGAGAAAGGAAGGAGCGAGCATGGCGGCTAGGAAAGAAAAGTGGATGCCCTGTACTCTTTTCCTCCTTAGCCAGTTAACCTGGTCGTCCAATCGGCCCATAAGGATTCCAACCCCAGTGGGCCGGAGTTGTTAGCCCGGATTCCTCATTAGGCTACGGCAGGTCTACAGTGTTCACTGAGAGGGCCAGCAGCTAGAAAATCTGATGGTTTATTTCATGGGTCTGGAATACTAGCTTGAAGATTCGGCATCTGGTCTGGGATACAACTACGATGAAGACGCACTGAATTCGAAACCTAGATATTTTTGCCATAGTAGTATAGCAATATCAAAAGTAGTCCTCGGACACATGCAGTGCCATTTCTGGCCCCTCCCTAAGCGCGGGACTCCGGCCAACTAATGCATACACAGTCCCGTGCCCCGGCACCGTAGCACCTGAGTCATGCGGTTCGGGAGTGCACGATACCCCCGCATCGACCGCAGCTGCTCCAACCACGGCTGTTCAACCACTGTCACCTTCGACCATTGCATCCCTCGACCTCCTCAGCTTTCGATCGCAACTGCTTTCAACCACCACCGCTTTCGACCACACCCATGTTCGACCACGTCCACTTTCGATAGCAACCACTTTCGACCACCACCGCTTTCGACCACAACCGCTTTCGACCACCTTCACTTTCGACCACAGCCATGTTCGACCACTACCTGTTCAACCATTGCCTTGCTCGACCACTGCCATATTTGACCACGGCAGCCTTTTTGACCTTAGACAGTTTGTCGAAATCATGTGCTCCTGGGCCGCATGACTTGGGTGCTAGGTGTCGGGGTGCGAGACTGTGTACGCGTCGGCTAGTTGGAATTCTGCGCTCGGGGAGGGGGCCAAAAATGGCATTGCATGCACCTAGGGCGCTAATTCTGGTATTGCTGTGCTACACAGGGCCAAAAATGTCCATGACTCACTGAATTCCTGCTTAATATCAACCTCGCAAGGCACGGAAAACATGACAACTCAAATATTACCCCTTTGGGCTTTTCTTCATAATGCCAAGAGGCAGGAGACTAGTGTTGGAAGAATAATCTATCCCTCTTGATACCGGGCTTGCTCTACCGAAGACACACACGGATCAAGGAATTGCAGTTATGCATAGAAAGAACAACTATCCCCTTGCTTGCACTCATAGGCTAGTTATCCTTTTGAGAGGTATTCCCGTCATTTGTATATGTTCAAAAACTTATAAATACCCTATGTATTTCTCATTTATGAGAGGGCTCTCTAGAGCTCTTAGGAAGCAATAAAGAAGTATGTTCAAACTAGAGATGGCAACGGGCATAAACCCGCTGGGTTTTGCTATCCCAAACCCGTGCCCATGAAAGTTGGACGTGTCCGCTAAAAAACCCATGCCCGTGACGGGTGCAAATTTTTGCCCAGACCCATGCCCACTGGGTTAACGGGTACCCATGGGTCGCCCGTCGGGTCAGTAATGCGAGCTGCAACAATGGTTAATGGAGAGGAGGAAGAAGTTCACCGTCCATCTTCATTGGAGCCGGAGGGCAGCACCATGGCCAAGGGCCTACTTCTGTGATGCACGTTGACTACGGCGTGGGGGTGGCGGGCTGAATTGGAAGGCGAGGTGACGGCGAGGGCGTGTGGGAGGACGAGCGTGCGGCGAGAGTGGCGGGAGCAGGAGCAGGAGCGGGAGCTGCGGGATGGGAGAGCGAGCGTGGAGACTGCCGGAGACCGAGCGCGAAGCGCCAGATGCGCCGCCGCTGCGGCGGCTGTTGAATCGGGGTGGGGACTGGGGAGGAGTGAGTAGTGATCGTGGCGAGTGCTAACTAGGGTTAGCCGTATGGGTAATGAGGCATTGCCGCATTGGATTTGGGGGCTTGGGGCTAAATGGCTAATGGGCTATGGGCTGGGCTGGTTTGCCTGGGAGGCTGGGAGCTTGGGTTTATAACTCCTATGGATCGGGTTTATATTACCCATGGGTTTACGGGTTTGGGTACTATAGGAACGTACCCGAACCCGGCAGACCCGATGGGTTGGGCTTTTTGCCCATTAAGAAACCCATGGGTTAGGAAATTGACTCAAACCCATGCCTAATAGAGTAAAAACCCATCGGGTATCGGGTTTCGGGTACCCATTGCCATCTCTAGTTCAAACTGGTGAGCTCTCGGGGGCCTCCTTCCTCGGAGGTAACCACCGTTGGCTAACCAACAGGAGTAGGACGGTTCTCTCGGATCTTCGAACCTGTATAAATCCCTATGTTATTTCTACTCTTGCGGACAATGGACTGTCAGAAGGCCAACGCTCACCCACTCACTTGTGTTTGGGTTTCACACTTTCAACAGGATCCAAATTTTTTAAACCCATACCATACCACATCAAACCAACCCATATTCAGTGCAAACCCAAACCAAACTAAAACGTTAGCTATCTCAACCCGTTTCTATCTACCCAAAAGCCAACCCGATTGAAACCTAACCTAGTAGCAACCCAAGACTATCTATCTTTTCATGGAGTCCGCTACATTTGTGCTACAAGGATCCGCCGCAGTTGTACCGACTGCATGCGTTTGTGGCCATCGGATCATGGATTCCGTGGCTCGGATTACCCACCGATGCAACATAGAAGAGATCTGCTCCCTGATTATCCACAGTGCTTGATCTGGGCTGTCCACTTCCGATAGGATGGCGTGCACGCGCGTGCAATCGCCACAGGACTGCAGCGGAGCTGTGTCCCTTCATGTCCACATGTTTGGCCACATTCCGCCAGTGCAATTCCAGCCTTTCATTACTATCTTGAGAGCAACTCCCAGTGTCCACCCTGACTACTGTCTAAAATTTACGAGAGTGCCATATAGGGAAAAAAATCTATGTGGCATTGGAGTTAAAGAGGTGAGAGAGAAGTAGTGTCACATCTAAGATATTGCTTGAGCACATAATCTAACATAAAGACATTAGCTAAAACATCCATTAAGAAGGGAAGTAATGTCTACCATATTATTAGATAAAACATCCATTGGGGGAGGATAAAGGAAAGAGAAATATTGAATTATACATTAATTTATTGACTATGTCCACTCGAAAATATTATGCATCGAAGAATGAATATCTATAATTGTTTCTAGATGATGTGGAATATATAGATATTACTACATAGTGTCTTCCACTGGGAGTGTAATAATGTAATTCAATTCACTAAGTACAACTATCATTTAATTAAGCATGATCAATTATGACGGTTTATATATATACTCGTGTGTACAATTTTTGTAATTAAATATATCAGAAAAAGCTAACAACAACTACATTGTCTTTTTTACGCGTTTAAAAAATAATGTAGTGATTGTTAGCTTTTTTTGATATATTTAATTAAAAATAAATAAAAATAAAACTATTATATTTTTTTATAGATAATACAAAATAAGGAAAAAATATCTTAAAAAAGTAACGAGTTATAAATAACTTTTAGCTTCAGAAAATCAGGAATCCGAAACCATCATTTTTTAAAACGGACCATAATCCATTACCTTGTTCGTGTAACTAAGGCCCTGTTTGGAATGCGGGAATTTTTTCCGGTTCCTGCGGGAATTGAACTGTTTCCTGTAAAATTCCTGCAAAATTCCTGTGAAATTTCTCTGTTCCAAACAGGCCCTAAGGGCAAGTCTTATAATACAGCCTTCAGCTGGCTGTATAGATACTTATAGCCTACTTATCAGCCTACTCGTATAGTAGTTACAGCCAACTGAAGGCTGTATGATCTACCCCTTCCTCTCACAAAGTTTCTTGGTTCTTGTGCTTCAGCTGGCTGTAAGCTTACAGCCCACCTCTCTTCTCTCTCCTCCTCTCTCTCCTCCACTTCAGCATACAGCCAGCTTACAGCCTCTTATAATACTTGCTCTAAGTGTTTGGTACTTCCTGCCATCACTGCACGGGAGCAGCACCAGTACAGGAGGGTATTGTATGGTAGACACCGTGGAACAACCACGAACAAGATTATATTGGTGGATACTTTCAGACAAGAAATGCTACACGCACCACTGCTTCTAATAATGTTTTTATAACGTGCCGTCCGACACAAACCATGTTACAGTAGTATTTGTAAATGTAGTGTTGCTATTTTCCCTTTGACATGCGGTGAATTAGAGATTTGCAATATTCCAATTTGTGGAGAGGCTGCTAAAACATATTTTTTTGACCTCTCAGTTCGACTGAAATAAGTTGATTTATAGCTAAAATTACATTACAGCTAGCTTTTTTGTACTATAGCTAATGATGACTTATTTGATGTAATTAAATTTAAAAGAATTTAAGAATAAAAACAAGTTAGCCATCATAGACAATACAAATGAATATAAAAAAATCCAAAAAACAAAAAAATCAGAAAAAGACGAAATAAAGGAATAGTAAATTAGAAGCCAGAAGTCATAAGCTGAAACCAAAACTATTGGTGCCGTTACAAACAATGGTATAGATATTGATTTGAGCATCAATTAATATATTTCTGGCACCTATAAGATATACATTCCTTAAGGGGATGTAATTTGGGTGCATTCTTTTCGGTTACGGCGGATGGTTTCTGTTGTGGCTACAGACCAAACAGAGAGGGAGTATGGTAGTGGAGAGTTAGGTGAGTAATGGCTTAGGGTTTCCCCTGTGGCCTGTATTGCATATATATGTCCACATGGGGGGTGTTTTTACAGTAATGCCCTTACATCTGTATATCCCCTTCGGGGGCACTTTCGTCATTACACATGTCTCGTTTTGGGCCTTATAATCTCCTAACAGGCCTGCTGGGCTTAGGTGGGGGCCACCCCTACGACAGTTTCTAACTCTAGCAAGAGCGCTTATGCGAGCGAACCGAATGCCGATAAGCCGTTTTATAAAAGTGACGATAAAGTAGTATCGTTTGTTTGTTCGGAGAAAATCATAAACTGAAAAGAATAGGGCATTTATGTAATATTATTTCTTTGTAGATGTACATTTGAAAAAATGAGGTTCATTGTTAGCATTTAGCATATCTCATATCTAGTTTTTACTATCTTATAACATATATTTCTATGTAGCACCTAGCAGTAGAAAAGCCTCAAAAATTTCATGATACTAACCTATTTGAAAAAAAAGAGTATGAAGTTCTCACTTCTTTACGAAGAAGATGACATAAAACCTCCAAAGGATGATCCTAAGATGTCTAATGAACAGAAGTGACGAGTTTTACCATAAGATCAACATGGTCTCCGCTCATTTCCTTCCTTACTCCACACCTGGTTCCCCAAAACCGCCGTCAGTTTGACTCCAAGCAACACTCGCTAATCACCTACAGAACCGGTGGTCTTAAGGCCTTAAACCCTTAGCTCCCATCCAACCACGACGCGCCACGTCACTCGCCCGCGCGCGTGCGCGTAGCATTTGCGCACGGAAATGGTTTTACATGCGATACCCTTCGTTCCCCCTCACCGCCTCACGTCCCATCCTCCATTCCTCCCCCGTTTTCCTCTCGCCTCGACACCGCCGCCTCCCCTCCAGTTCGTTCCCACTCCCCCATGGCCGCCGCCTCGGCCGCACGCCCCTGTCCGCCCGCCACGCTTGGATGCTAGAGGCCGTCGCGGAGCTCGGATCGGGGCGGCTCGCTCTTGCCCCGCGCAGCAGCGGCGCGGGCGTCGGCGGGGAATAGCATGGTGCTGGATCTCAATGTGGAGTCTCCGGGCGGATCGGGGACCTCGAGCTCCTGCGCGCCTGACGCCGGCACCGGCGGGGGAGCGTTCCGGTTCGACCTGCTCGGCGGGAGCCCCGACGAGGACGGGTGCTCACCGCCGGTTATGACGCGCCAGCTCTTCCCGTCGCCGTCGCCGGCTTCGGGTGCTCATGCGGCGGCGGCGGCGGTGTCGGATGAGTCGCCTCCGCCCGCAGGGGCGGCCTGGCAGCGCCGCGCGGCTGATCTCGGGCTGGCGCAGAGGGTGGTGGTGGGCGGTGCCGGCGGGAAGAAGAGCCGGCGTGGGCCGAGGTCGCGGAGCTCGCAGTACAGGGGCGTCACCTTCTACCGGAGGACCGGCCGCTGGGAGTCGCACATCTGGTTAGTCCACTACTACTCACGCTTAAACCATGCTTGCTTGCACTTACTAAGAACCTCTCGTTTGCGTCGTCCGATTTGGGCAGGGATTGCGGGAAGCAGGTGTACTTGGGTGAGCTCCAATTCTACTTTCCTAGTTCAATCTGCTGCCCAAGTGTTAATTGTGGGTGTGCTTAGCTTGATTTTGATGTGCTGCTCCTGTTTTTCAGGTGGCTTCGATACAGCGCATGCCGCCGCAAGGTCAGAGACGGTCGCCAATTGTATTCGTATTTGATTCAATTCAGGTTTCTATATGTGCCTGACATTGTTGAATCCATTGTGCAGGGCGTATGATCGCGCGGCGATCAAGTTCAGGGGTCTCAATGCGGATATCAACTTCAATTTGAATGACTATGAGGACGACTTGAAGCAGGTGTGTTGAACCAGTGTGTGTCACGTGTGGTTCTTTACGTTTTGACTGGGAGATTTCGGTGTGACCGGTTCCTCATGGATTAAATCGTGTGTTGTTAGATGAGGAATTGGACCAAGGAGGAGTTTGTGCACATCCTCCGACGCCAGAGCACGGGGTTTGCAAGGGGGAGCTCAAAGTACCGGGGCGTGACGCCGCACAAGTGCGGCCGATGGGAAGCCGGGATGGGTCAGCTGCTCGGCAAGAAGTAAGGAGCCCTGAAATATTATGCTCTGGTTGTAGCAAATTCCATTGATTTTTATATTACCTGTAAACCTTTTCTTTTCATGTCATAAACGAAAAGTGTGTCAAGATGAACAGCTTTTTTGGAAGTCCAAGATGAACAGCTTGAATATGTCATTACTCATTACTATTCAGAGGCACATAGGTATTCGATGCTCGTAGGCTTGTAGCTCCTGTAGGAAATAAAACACTGTGAATCTGAATGGTGTACAATAAATTTAATTGATAGTACATTTAATTAAAGGAAAAGGCTTACGTTTCCTTTGTTATTGCATCCTAACTCCTGACTGATAGGTAAAAGGCTTCATTTCACTGTTCTTGATTGTTTTGCCACGAGCAAAGTTCTCCACATTTATTTCAATAGACAATTATGGGTCCCAGTTATGCATTTGCTACATATTGAAATCATCGTGCACTTCAGCTAACGACCAGCATGAGCTCTCCTAAAGATCTTGTTCTAGTACCAAAAGTATCACTCTTTAAATGTCCCACAGCTCAGAGGTAATGTTTATGTGCAGGTACATCTATCTTGGGTTGTTTGACAGTGAAATGGAGGCTGCAAGGTTCAGTTAGTAGTACTCTGCACTTCTCAATTTGATATGTTTCTGTGATTCATAAACTTATACCCTCCTTGACTTTCATCAATTCTTCAATTTTGTAGAGCATATGACAGGGCAGCCATTCGCTTCAATGGAAGGGAAGCTGTTACTAATTTTGATCCTATTTGCTATGATGGAGATGCTCCGCCTGAAACTGAGAATGAAGGTACCGTTCTAGTATTATATGTCTAGCTCTATCCACTAGAACAGCCTACATCGAAATTTTATATTAACAAAAGCATATCCTGCCATATCTTATTGGGATAAATGTTTTTTTAGCAGTGATTGATGGAGACATCATTGATTTAAATTTGAGGATTTCACAGCCTAATGCGCATGTTTTGAAAGGTGATGGTATCCTGACGGGGTTCCAGTTGAATTGTGATTCTCCTAAATCTTCAAGTTCCATTGTTTCTCAGGTAACAGCTATACAGTTTGACCTAATGATATATTCGGATTCTTTCCACCAGCTGTCTCATTTTTTCATGACAGCTAAATGTATCGCCTAAGTTCTAACAGAACTAGTATAATAGTTATATGGGAATTATTGTTTGCGCATTTGGGCCATTTGACACCCTGCTATGCCACACATATTGACAATACACGTAATGTGAAATCTTTTCCACACCAGGAAAGGTCATTTTAATTTTCTCTATTTTGTCCTGTCAATTGGAACTATGAGACATAGGTTGTCAAACTCCTACCATCTGAAGATATCTGCTAGGTATTATGGTATATCTATGTGTATAACGTACAACACAAAATAATTCCAAAGCTATAAAGCTCAGTTACTTTGATTCTAAGCTATTAAGGATACAAGTCTTGTATTGAACTCACTGGATCTTGCATCTTTTAATTTGCTGCTGCAGCCAACAAGACCTCAGTGGCCTGTACCTCCCCAGGGCATATCGATTCTACCCCAGTGTCCACATTTGTATGCATCTCCTTGTCCGGGCTTCTTTGTGAACCTCAGGGTACTTGATCCAGTACCCTCTATTTTGTGAGCTACTGAGCTGATACACTTGCATTGATAATACCATTCAATTCGCAATAGCAAGTTGAATTTGTTTCAAGTGAACATCTGAATTAGGGGAAGTTCTGTAGAACTTTGCTTAACTATTTTTTATGTTTAATGTGCTAGTTTTGATTTTTGAACCATAGACTGCTATGCTCGTTTTCTTTCCTGTGATATTTAGATTTTATTCTCCACTGTTTTTTATGTACATATTTCTTCCTGAGATAAAGATCAATATGTTTGTTCATTTAGTTAACATATGTGTAGTTGTAGATACTGTTTGCCTTGTGAACTACCTGATGTTTCAGTGAAATGAATCTGTCAGTTTGCAACTTTCTATTAACTACAGCTGTCCAACTTTACAGTCGATGATGACATAGCGTTTGATATATCTTAGTACTTTCTTGTTTCATCCTTCAGCTTTAGTGCTGAAGGTGCTCTAGATTTACATAAATGTTCACCTAGCTCTGAAAATTCGAAGTTTCACTGCTTAGTACCTGTTCAGTTATGCATAATTCTCTTTGTTCTTTATTATGACGCAAAAAATCTATCTTGATCCCTGATAGAGTTACATGTTTCATAGGTAATTATAACTTAGGCCCATTGATTCAAATCATTAGTAAACATTTTAGGAGAGATGTGTAGCAGGATATGGTGTGGTTGAATCATTACTGTGGCCAACACTGATGCCTGTGCTGTGGCATCTGCAGGAAGTACCTATGGAGAAAAGACCTGAGTTGGGTCCCCATTCGTTCCCCACTTGGTCATGCCAAATGCAGGGCTCCCCTTTGCCATTACTCCCTACTGCAGCATCATCAGGATTCTCTACCGCCATCAGCGCCGACGCCACCCGCGTGGTGTCGTCGTCCTCCCGCCCCCATCCGTTCACCGGCCACCAGCTCTACTTCCCTCCGACCGCCTGACAGACAGCCCCCTGTTCAACTAGAGACGGGCGTCTGACAGCGCATCCGCCGCTTGTCGTCGGTAACAGTCGCCATTTGCTTGGATATATAGAGACAGAGGCTCCATATGATCTGATCTCTCTATCGCCAAACTCTTAACACCTGGTTATGATCAGAATTCTCACGCTTGTGATTCTTTTTTATCTTCGTTTTGATGGCGAATTCTCGAATCGTGAGCGTGTTACCAGGTAAACCCCCCTGTACCTCACAACTCTGAAATAAATAAATTAAGATACTCTTCTGGCTGAGTGATTGGCACTACTGTTACAGAGTTCATTTGAACGGTGAGCACTAAGCTGGGGCCCACTGACACCAGTGTCTACTGCCTAGTGGAGCCAAAGCTGTGCCCTTTTTCTTGCCAGCCTGTCTCCATTGCTCACAGTAGAGATGGAGCTTCCCAGTAGCCACTGTACCACTACCACTGTCTCTGCCATAGCTTCTGAACCCTATTGTACCTTGTCGCTTTCACCTTCTCCAGTAGAGTCGTGCCCTGTCCTGTAGCAATGCATGGTTGCCGCTTCCAAAGCGGGGAGGAGGGGTTGGGCCTTTCTGTGGTATCTTTAGGCTTTTGATGTTCGTTTTGGGACTGGTGCATGTACTGGGAGTCGGTGAGATGAGACAAATTTTGGACGTTTATAGCACTGTATATCCTAAATATTCCAAATATAGCCTTCTAAGCACAAAAATTCTATTTCTAGCCCCTTTGTGACCGTGGGACCTCCGGGACGCTGACACGTGGTAGTCGTGCGGTCCTGAATCGCATGATTGCACTGTAGCTTAATCGTGCGGTTCGGGACCGCACATTTGCACTGTAGCACGTCGAGACGTGCGGTCCCTGAGCGCATGTTTGCACTGTAGCCTGAGACGTGCGGTGCCCGAGCGCACGATTGAACTGTAGCGCGTGCAGATGTGCGGTTTTCGAGCGCGCGAATTGGCTGGATTCCCTACCGCGCTGTCCAATTCGCCCGCCGAAAGAGCTTGCGCCTGTGCTTTTTGCATGCTACTCGCACACGCATCTGCAGCAGGTGATATGCCCCCCTAATTTTTGCTGAAGCCTGGTGAGTGTGCGCAATAAAACGGCTTAAAGGTCACTCGGTGAGCAGATGCATGCATTGAAGACGGAGTCTCGTTTGCAGTTGGAGTGAATACAGAGCGAGAGAGGGAGTGAAGGGAGGAAAGTAAAGAGTCGAAACACATAATTTTGAGTTGATTTTGTTTAGAATCAGCAGATTTTGCAAATATAAAAGTTGTAGATCGGCTCATGAGCTTCAAGAAGAGGTAATTTTTCTGCCCGTGCAACTATATTTTTGTGAATATCATTAGGTCGTAATTAGCCAAACCATCTTTCGTTAATGTTGTTGTCGTAGGGATGGCCCCCATCTAAACCCAGCATGCCTGGTAGGAGATTATAAGGCCCAGAATAGGCTATGTGTAATGACATAACTGCCCCCAGAGGGGATAACCAGATGTAAGGGTATAACTGTAAAAGCACTCCTCATGTGTATATATATATGAGTACAAGCCATGGGGAGGCCCCAGGCCATTACATTCCTCTTCATCACTCTCCACTATCATCTCTCTCTCTGTTTGGTCTGTAGCCACAACAGTTGGCGCCGTCCGTGGGGAGGACAAGGACAAGCCTGAAGATCGAAGAAGAAGGATGGCACCGAAAAAAGCTTCTTCAGCGGCGGCGAAGGGAAAGAAGGCGGCCGGGCCGGAGCGTCGTATGAGTACCAGGGCTTCGGCATCGGCAGCGACGGGCGCGGGTGGCGACGCAGGCGTGGTGGCCGAAGACGTCGACGTTCGCGCGGTGACGACCAACCTCGTCACCGGCACCGCCACGACCAACCTCGTCACCGGCACCGCGACGACCAACCCCGTCACCGGCACCGCGACGACCCACCCCGTCACCGGCGTTGCGTGGACGGACCCCGCGGTCGAAGACGTCGACGCGGGTGCGGCGACAGCCGACCCCGCCGACGCAGCGACAGCCGACCTCGCCGCCCCTAATGCAACCCTCGCCGGCGGCGCGGACCGGGCGGTTCGAGGTAGACACGACGGAGCGACCGGCAGCTCGGGACCTCGCGACGCGGTCGTCCCCGCGCCGATCCGCCCGTCGGGAGTACCGGCGACCCCGCCTGCACAGGCGGTGGAAAGTGCCCTGCTGGCGGCCCTCAACGCGTTCCAGCGGGAGCTGGGGGACCTTCGCGGAGCCGTCAGAGATATGCAAGAGGCTCGGAGTCAGCAGGCCGCGCCAGTAATCGCGTCCGAGCCCACGCCGGAGAGGGCGGACAGTCGTGAAGCCCCCACGTCTAGCCGCGTGCCGCTGCGGCGCGTAGATCCGGAGTCCCCGCTTTCGGCGGGGCTGCAGCAGGCGGCATGGCCCGAAGACTTCAAGTTTCCTAGCGCCATCGACTCGTACAAAGGCGACACGGACCCCCGCGAGTTCTTGCGCGTGTACGAAACCGCGATCGAAGCCGCGGGCGGAGACGACACCTGTCGGGCCCCCGGATTATCAAACCCGGACCCTCTATGTATTACAGCACTAGTCCCAGATCAAAGCTAGTGCACACAGTCAAACAGAATGGAAAACATCACCATCAACGATTTATTACAGTAAATAAGAGTACTGACCACAGGGTCTCATTATTACAATGGAGGTTTAAGACCTCGCACACAAGAAATAAAGCGGAAGCAAATAAAACTCGAGGACGACCCATCAATCCGCCACAGGCAATTGACTGGGGAGGCGCGACCTAGTCCTCCGGGAAGAATCCATCGCAGCCACAAGCGAAGCAGTAGTCGTAGTCACCCTCCTGAGCTTCAACTTCCTCTGAGATTTGATTTTTAAGTGTAGCATGTGAGTACATAAAGTACTCCGCAAGTCTTGGGAAAAATGCATAGATGCAAGGCTTAACAAAGGAGGGCCATATGTTTCTTTTGCACAAAGCAATATTTGAAATCTCGATTACTACTAGTTATTTTCGAAGGCATTATTTAATGAAGTAAATGTTTTAACAGAATTAACTTTCTAGTGAAGGTTCCAACTACCAACACTAGCTAACCAATTACCATTGGTCAAGTTTTAAACTGCGGGTTCCATCCACCCTCTCTGGCTCTATCCGCCAGGATTCCCTTCCGAGAGTTCCCTCCACCCTCGGAATACAAACTTTTGATTTTAAAACAAAACCAGAAATCTACCATGTGAATGCATTCCTTGCCCGCCCTTGACCGTGGGCACGGCTATTCGAATAGTTTTACACTCTGCAGAGGTTGTACAACTTTACCCACAAGAGATAAATTATCCTAAAAGTCAACACGCTTCCTTGGCATGAGACCCAGATAAAATACCACAAAGCCTTTACCTTACTCTAATCTAGCTAGATACCACCCGCTGAGGTTTCACCGCAGAAGGGTTAAATCCGCCCAATCTGAAGTCCCCTCTTGCGCCATATGAGTACAGTAAATCCCTGTCCCTCACTGTGAATAACCAGTCCATCCCTGGCACCCACTTTCCACTGGTGGCACCTAAACTAGACTATCATAAGTTAGTCAGCTAGGTCGTACCCATATAGACTTGTGGTTGTACGGTTAATGCTCAGTTTGGACAAACACAAGCGTCGGTCCTTAATTGACTAGGGTGGAACATACACTTAACAAGTTCTCGTGCTTACTGCACCAACCCAAACAACCATCCACCCTAATCTAAACCAACTTTCACAATTTTATTTTATTTTAAAATCACAGTGACAACTCCAATTGCCACTTCACTTTCAAACACAAGGGTTCAATAATAAATCATAATTTCCCATTTTCAAGATTTTCCAAAGTTATTAGATAGCAAGACTAAGCATTAAGCTACCCATCTACTATTCACAAGGTTAATAGTAATCTCATTATTGAGACAAAGGAAGTTCTAGGGTGACAAGGTACATGGCAATCAATGTCAAATGAGGGCATAACAAAGTTGGAATAACTAATTCCTAAAGACTTGAACTAGTGACTTTATGTAAATAGCAATGCACATAATTTAAAATATTTTAAAAACATTTCAAAAGCATAGGCTCAAAATGATCAAAGGAGACTTGCCTTCTTGCAGGGTTTCTGGGTCTTCTTGCTGCTGTGAAGAGGGATCGTCGACAACGTTGGAATCTACGCGAGGAAAGACGAAGCAACAAAACAAATAAATACAAACGAAAATTCAAATAAAATCCAAAAATTCAACAGAGGCCATAGTTGGATAGATTATGATTTTAGATGAATTTAGAAATTTGAATGGCTGGAATTGGAGTTAAAATGAGAAAGTTATGCTCATTTGAAAATCTCAGATTTGAATAAATCGAGAAATTCGGAAATTTCTGACAGGTGGGACCCACTGGAGAATTAAATTTTAATTTCTATTTTTATTTTGAGAGACTGACAGGTGGGGCCCACTGAACAGTAACCACTGGCGGTCACTGACATGTGGGACCCACTGGACAGTGAGCCCACGGCTCAGCCTCTGACACATGGGACCCACTGGACTCCGGGCCCACTTGTCAGAGATAGCACAGAGAGGTGGGGCCCAGGCGGCAGTGGCCAGCGCAGACCGGCGGCCGCTGACGGGTGGGACCCACTTGTTAGCCCGAAAAATAAACGAAAAACTCAACCTCCGCGCGCGGAGCCGGAGGCTCGAACGCGCGCCGAGGGAGTTACGAGCGAGCGCTGCTAGCCAAGTGAGCGGGGAGGCGTTGCCTACCCAATAAGGGTAGGTAACCCTCTTGAGGGGTACCTTCGGATGGTCCGGCAGCCGTGGACGGAGGCAAGGTCGTCGGCGGCGAGGGGAGGCCGGAGAGGTTCTGGCGGTGCGTGATATGTAATCCTGGTGCGGAGGGGGTCCGGTTGGAGGGGTCAACGAAGTGCGGCGACGAGCGGAGAAGGCCGGCGACGAGGAGGTGGCGTAGCTGGCTCGGGTCTTCCGGCGCGACGGCGCTCCGGCGGCGGGGAGAGGCAGCCGAGGTGACGGGGAGGTTCGCCTGGGCGTGAGGAAGCTCGGGGTGGCGGCGGCGGGCTCTGGAAGGGTCCGAGGCGGCGGGGAAGGCTCGCCGGAGTTGGGCGGAGCTCTGAGGGGAAGGTGGCACGGTGGCAGGGCTCTACGGGGCTCGGGGAAGGAGGCGGAGAGCGCTGCGAGGTGGTGTGGGGAGAGATGAGGGCGATGGGGGTATTTATAGGGGCAGGGGAGGGAGCACGGGCACTTAATTCCTCGCCGGAGATCTCGGTGGCCGGTGGGGAAAGTTTGGGGGAAAAAGGAAATAGGGGGCCGGAGAGGGAAGGGAGGCGCGGGCGTTCGGGATTTGGTCGCGCGGGGAGCTCGGGGATTCCAAAACCGGAGAGAAACGGGGAAGGAAAGGCCGGGTCCGCCGAGGATTCGGTCGGCCGGCGAGAAAGGAAAGAGGGGGAAGGAAAAGGAAGGCGCCGGCTCCACGGGGACGACGGATCCGACAGGTGGGCCCCGCGTGCAGTGAGAGAGAGGAGGGAGCGGCCGGGCGGTGCGGATGGCTGCCACGCGGCTCGGGGAAAAGATCGGGCGGTGGATTGAGGCCGGGCGCGAAGACGCGGCTGACGGGCGGGGCCCGCGGGTCAGTGGAGTGAGGGCGGGAGTGAGAGCGGGCGGCTGGATGGCCCGTGCGGGGACTCGGCTCATCCGAGCCGTCCACGCGTCGGGCGCGGAGGAGGGGAAGGCGGGGCCGCCGGCTGACGGGCCGGGCCCGCTGGACAGCGAGGGAGAGGGAAGTGCGGTCGGGATCGGCCGAGCGGCGACGTGGGCGGATCTGGGCCGTCCACGCGTCGGCCGGAGGAAAAAGGAGGGATTTTATTTTCAGAATTTGATTTAGATTTTCAGAAAAGGCTAGAAAATTATTTAGGCCTCAGAAAAATATGAAAATACCTCCAAAAATTCCAGAAAAATTCACAGAAGCTCCTGGACATATTTTGGGCTAAATAAAATTATTTCCAACTACTGTTGATATTTAATTTTCATATTTTGAATTACTTTTTAAGCTCTAAAAATAGTTTTTAAATTCCAGAAAATCCAGAAAGGCAAATAAAAGCCAAGTAAAATCCAATTACCTTAAAATAATTTATTTGAATTTAAATTTTTCAAAAAGCCAAATTTTTGGGATGTGACAACACCACGAAGGCAAAGGGACTCCCCCTCGCGCTACAAGGAGTGGCGCTCTCTTGGGTTTTTACCATAGAGCCGGGCTCCATCTACGCGTGGGAGCAGCTCCGCGTCCGCCTTCACAACAACTTCAAGGAAACTACGTCGACCGAGTCGACGCGGACCAACTCTTTGCTGTGAAGCAAAAACCTTTGGAGAAGCTCCGGGATTACTTCAAACGCTTCGCCAAGATTCGATGCCAAGTGAAAGACGTTAACGAAACCACCATCGTTAATGCAGCCATACAGGGCCTTCGCCCGGGCCCGATGGCCGAGTACAACGCGCGGAAGCCAATCCCTTCGGTCACGAGTATAGACCGCTTGCAAGGCCTGCCCCAGCACAAGGGTCTGCAGAGGGAGAAGACTCAGCAAGCTCAGCTAGATCAGGCGTTGTCGCATGAGTACTTACCCTCATCCCAGACACCTCGAAGGCGTCCTCGAGGCGTCCCGCACCGTAGGCTTGCAGCACTTGCGGGTCGACGCTCGTGGCCGCGTCATTCACAATCCCGCGCCACGCCCTCAGCGTATCCGGAGGCGGCACGAAGTCAGCGGGGCTTACGTGCTCGGAGGCTCTGTGTTCCGCCGAGTGCTCCCCCTCCGGAATGAGCAACACTGCAAACATGGATACGGGTGAGCACCCCAAGGCATAAAAGCGCACACCAGAGTAAGCCAAGCCACCTTACCCTCGGTAGCAGAAGGAATGGTGCCGCCGCGGGCAGAAGCCTCCGCGTTAGGGGAGGGCGACGGCTGTCCCCGCGCGACGGGCGGCGTGGCCAGGGGGGCAGAAGGCGCGTATGCCGCAGGGTCTCTGGCGCTTGCGCTGGCGTCCCACAAGCTTCTGATGCCCGTGGCCACGACGAATCCCCGCGGTGTTCGGTGGAGCTCCGGCCGCACGCATGGTCGTTTAGCCGGGGCAGCCAGCGGTGACACCGCCCCCGCAGCTGTGGTTAGCGAAGCCCCCGCGGCTGCCGCGCCCGGGGGCGAAGGTTCCATGGTGGCAGTTGTCGCAGGGGGCACCTCGGTTTCTGCTGCTGTCGGTAAGGGCAGCACGGCTCCGTGCGCCCCCGCGGAAGGCGCCTCCGGCACCACAGCGGCCACGGTCGAAAGCTCCACCTCGACATCGCCGGTCCGCACGGGTGCCGCCTCGGTGACTTCGGCCGGCGGTGAGGCTTCCCCCCTTCGGCCGCTCGCGGCAAACCCGCCGTCCGGGACGCTCGCCGAAGATACCTCGCCTTCGACGTCTGCGCCGCCCAAACCGGAATCGGCATACCTCGCCGAGTCCGACTCCGTGTCCGCCGCACCCTCGGAAACGCTAGCAGCAGCAGTAGCAGCCGCCGCGCCAAGCGCGGCAGGCGCCCCGCCGCGGCCCCTCTTCCGAGACGGGGTCTTCTTCTTCGCTCCACCATCGTCTGGAGCGACACGGTCCGGCGCGGCAAGGCCCAGGACCTCGCACACGCGGTTTATTCGCCCCAGCCCCGCCCCAGGACCTCGTGCTCCCTGGCGGTGTACGGCCCTAGGAATACGCGCGCGGCTTGCTCTGCCTCCTCCAAGGAAATCCCTGAAGCAAAGGAGAATAACATCAGCATACAAATCATTTCGCATGAACAAAGGAGGGACGCGATCCAGGCTTACGAGGACCGGGTGTAAGATCGAGGAGGCCGACTAGAGGGGGGGTGAATAGGAGGTTTTAAAATTTTCGTCTAATTCTAATTAGCAATTTTAAACTTGATGGAATGATAAAGCAAGATAACACTAACACTAGCACAAGTAATCGACTAAGATCAATAACAAATGGTAGAGAACAACAATTGCTACTCTAACTAAGCAAGCAATCAAATAATATGAATGAAGAGCGTTGCTTGAATGAAAATGATCACAAGAGAGCAAACCACAATTGACACGATTACTTTTTACCGTGGTGATCGGAGACTTGCCGGTCTCCCCTAGTCCACGTTGAGGTAAGCCCGAACGAATCGGACCGGCTCCACGAATGAGCCTAAGCACCTCGATCACTATTGGATGCTCTTTCCCTCTCCGGGTAGGCGAGCTCCAAGCCTTCACAATCTTCCGGGCCTTCTCACAATCTTCTTGAGAAGATCACCGAAACTCCGCCAAGCCGTCTAGGTGCCGGCAAGCACCAAGAGAATAGACCACTGCGGCTTGATCTCACCCAAGTGCTCAAAGGATCAACTAGAATGCAATGCACTTGAATTTTGGGTCAACTACCTCAAATGAATGCACAAGTGAGTGAATGAGGTGTGAGAGGTTGCACTAGGCTCAAATGTATTCAATGGATGTTCAACAACATGTCCAAGTTCTGGTGGGGGTGTATTTATACCCTCACCAACCTCAAATAGCCGTTACAATAAACAATCCTGAAAATTCAGGAAATCCGGTACTACCGCAGGCAAAACCGCGGTACTACCGGACTCTAACTGACCGGTCAGAACGGCTATGTCAGAGAGTCAGAAGTAACCGTTGGTCAATGAGTGCGGTACTACCGCCGTTGAAACCGCGGTACTTCCGGACGTCCGGAAGTTCCGCCCCAAGACCCGGTACTTCCGATCTCAACGAGACTAAGTCTTATTCTCGGCGTTCTCTGGAAAAAACGTTCCGCTCGGGTGTCCGGAACTTCCGCACATGCGGTAGTTCCGCAGGTAAAACCACGGTACTTCCGTTTTCCGAGAGGCTAAGTTAAAGTCCGGGCGCTCTCGGGAAATAAAGTTCCGCTCGGGTGCCCGGTACTACCGGCAGTCCGGTAGTTCCGCAGGTCAAACCGCGGTACTTCCGTTTTCCGAGAGACTAAGTCTTAGTCCGGGCGCTCTCTGGAAAAAACGTTCCGCCCGGGCGCCCGGTACTACCGGACCTGCGGTAGTTCCGCCCAACACACGCCGGAACTACCGGATTTTCTGACAATGCACAGATTTGATTTAATTTTAATTTCTAAGTGCATGCATGATCCTAAATTGATCCAAAGGGCACATTTGAACATGATCAAGCAATCACCATGATCCCTCTTAATAGTACGGCGTCTATCCTATAATCCGGTCTTCCAACCTAACTCCAAGACCGGTAAAACAAAATAGATACCTAAACTATTTACCTTGTCGCCCTAGAGATCTTGAATCTTCATGGGATATTTTGTGAGCCTCTTTCTTTGCTAATTGAACATATCCTTTCAAACACTTAATGCACACATTAGTCCCATATTCACATAAATTCATTAATTACCAAAACTAACATTTTTAGGGGCCTAGATGCTTTCAATCTCCCCCTTTTTGGTAATTGATGACAACAAGAGCAATTTATGAGAAGAATTTAAGATTTGAATATACTCCTAATTTGCAAGATGTATATCACAAGGACTTTGAAATTTTGGCAATTTTAGAACATGGGGAATTTTGCATTTTAGAAACTAATAAGAAAGAGCTCCCCCTAAACATGTGCATCAAATTTTGCAGGAATTTATTAGGCATGATTACATCATAGCGTTTCAGCACATTTACCAAAAATTCAAGGATACGCAATAGAAAAGTAAACAAGCATTGCATTAGGGACATGACATAGTTCATTACAATGCATCAGAAATTAAAATACTAAACATCCACAGAGTTTAAACCACACAATAAGTTAAACCACACAATAAGCATTACATGGTTCATTTCACCATACTTTATTACAACGATAGATAAGACTTAAAAACTTAAACTTCTCCTACAATTTCTCCCCCTTTGGCATCGAAATACCAAAAAGAGGAGCTAGTCTTGAGCTGCACTGGGAGAAGGAGGACCACGACGACGAGTGCGACGACCATAGCGAATTGGAGAAGGCGGATGAACTGCACTCTCCAAGGCTGATACGCGATCACCAAGGGAAGACACAGTGGAGATCAAGACATCCTGGCGCTCCTCCAGCCTAAGTATGGCAGAGTAAATCTGGGAAAGCGACACGTCGCCCTCGCCCTGGGGAGGAGGATCAGCAGCTGCCTGATGCTGAGGCTGAGGCTGAGCCTAAGCCTGAGCACGGGTGCGAACAGGAGCAGGAACAGGAGGCTCTGCACGCGGCTTGTATGGCTTGTGCGGGGTGTAGAGTGCTCCTCGGTATCCAGTCTTCCTAATGATCACAGCCATGATGAATGGAGCAAAGTTGATCCTTTTCTGTTTGTCATTCTTATTGGCGTCGATCCCCCTGATGATAAGATCCACCACATCAAACTTTTGTCCGCGCATAATGTAATCAATTACATTCCACGCATGGCCACGAATAGCATCATAATTCCCACTCTTGGGAAGAATGGTGTGGTTGATGATCCTGTTGACAAGGCTGGGAATAGGAAGTAAGCCATTTGTCGTCCCCAGTGTCCGTTCAGCAGCTTGGTCATAGTACTCTGAATATGCAGCAATAGGAAGAGCTCGCTTGCTGAACACCTTCTCATATGCACTGGTTTCCGTCCCAAGTGCTAGCTCAAACTCGTGCCTGGTGCACTCAATGAACTGGGTCCCTGTCATCCAACTCAGATGCTCAAAGTTGGGAGAGATGTACAGGGTAGCATAAAACTGCCTGATCATGTTGTCCATATAGTTGCATTTGAATGCAACAAGTTGATGGATATCAGCTCGCTGAAAAAGCTGATAAGCACCACTGAACTTGTCGATCTGCGACAAGTGATCCCAGTCCACATACTTATGTGCAGCAAATTTGCGAGCTGGACCATACATCTCCTGGTACACCTTCTCTTGAAACTTGGAATGAAATTGGGGGTTCATCGAGTTTCGAGGGCGTACATACTGACTGCGACGACGAAGAATAGCATAATCCTCATTTGTCATCTTGTCGAGGTCCACTTCTTCGTCTGCAGTTACCTCAGGCATCTCCTCATCTGAGATCGCGTAATCCTCGCTCTCATGTGAGGCCTCAGATCCGCTCTCATGCGAATCCTTTGAGTCACTCTCAGGGTCGGAGGTGGGACCCTTGCCCTTGTGCTCCGCCGTCTGAGATGCAGGAATAGAGGAGGAGGATTGACCAGCCGTGCCCCCATAGGACTTGTGCGAGACATTCTTCATCCTCGGCATCTTCAATGACACAATAGGATAATCAAGGTATAAGGTAGAGTAAGCGAAAGTAGGTTTGAAAATTGAAAGCAATGAATTTCTGCTGTTCCAGGAAAAACGGAAGTACCGGCGGCAAAACTGCGGTACTTCCGGGGAATCCGGTAGTTCCGGCATTAAACATGCAGTACTTCCGGGACCCCGGTAGTTCCGGCCGCTCGTCCGGTAGTTCCGGTTTTTCTGGATATTTCTAGGGCATGATAAAAATTGAATATTTTTGGGGTATTTCTTGGATTGAATCCAGTGCATGTATGTATAAACATTCTAATACCCCAAACAAACTACTTTGCCCAAGAAAATTTCAGCAAAAATCATCGCATTTCAAATTTAACCTAAACTCCACCTAGGGTTCTAAGAACAAGATAAAAAGTGGATTTTGATCCGATTTACCTTGTGAAGTCGAAGGAGGAGAACCCTGGGAGTGCAAGAAGTCACCCAAAAACGAAGAACTCTCCTCGGATTCAAAGATCGGGAGAGGAGGTAGGTTCTTGGGAGAGAGAGAGAGAGGTTGGAGGAGAGGAAGAGGAGAGGAGTAGGCGGCTGCGGTTTGGGAGGAGTGAAGATGAGAGAGAAAGGAGTTAAAGGGGTAAGGAGTAACGGTTGGAGGAGTTGGCGATTTTTGGAAACCGCATTGAATCCCGCAGAAAGCGGTAGTACCGCGCGTAACACGCCAGTAGTACCGTGGTCACAGAAATTCCGGAAGTTCCGCGGATTACACTGCGGTAGTTCCGGTTTTTCTGTCAGGAGCGGAAGTACCGCACAATGAACTGCGGTAGTTTCGGTTTTTCTGGAACTTCTCAGGATTTGACTTTTAAATCTGGAAATTTTGCAAATGATCCCTAGTTTTGCATCCAACTAAAGTCATTCAGGATCATTATGCATCAATTGAGCTAATGCTATATTTTGAAACTAATTTTTATGAATTTAAACAAATTTTTGACCAAAATAGGGGAAAAACCAACAAAAATCCATATGAGCACAACAAAAGAGCAGAAATGGATGAAGTGAGATTTCAAGCTACATTTGAGTAGTCTATGACATTTAATTCATTCCTCAACTTGCAAAAGCGGCTTTCATCTAATGGTTTGGTGAAAATGTCCGCTAGTTGATTTTCGGTTCGGATGTGGCTAATCTCAATATCTCCCTTGCTCACATGATCTCTCAAGAAATGGTGGCGTATATCTATATGCTTGGTTCTTGAGTGTTGAACGGGATTATTGGATATTTTTGATAGCACTATCATTATCACACAAAAGAGGTATTTTATCAAAATTGATCCCATAATCCAACAATGTTTGCCTCATCCAAAGCAATTGAGCACAACAACTTCCCGCTGAAATATATTCGGCTTCGGCGGTTGAAAGTGCTACGGAATTTTGTTTCTTGGATGACCAACACACTAGAGATCTTCCTAGAAATTGGCAACTACCCGAGGTGCTTTTTCTATCCACTTTGCATCCCGCATAATCAGAATCCGAATATCCAATTAATTCAAATTTTGCACCTTTGGGATACCAAAGCCCTATGCTTGAGGAATGCTTTAAATATCTTAGAATCCTCTTTACGGTCACTAAGTGGCACTCTTTTGGAGAAGCTTGAAAACGTGCACACATGCATACACTAAACATAATGTCGGGCCTAGATGCGGTAAGATAAAGCAAACTACCAATCATGGATCTATAAAGCTTTAAATCTACCGACTTACCTTCTTCGTTGAGGTCTAGATGCCCGTTTGTTGCCATGGGTGTTTTGATGGGTTTGGCTTCTTCCATTCCGAATCTTTTGAGTAGATCCTTCACATACTTTGTTTGGCTTATAAACGTCCCATCTTTAAGTTGTTTGATTTGAAGTCCAAGGAAGTAACTTAGCTCACCAATCATCGACATCTCGAATTCGCTAGACATCATCTCACCAAATTCTTTGCAAAAGTCTTGATTAGTAGAACCAAATATAATATCATCAACATATATTTGACATACAAAGAAATCATCTCCAATAATTTTTGTGAATAGAGTTGTATCTACTTTACCAATTTTAAAGCCTTTTGATACTAGAAAGTTACGAAGGCGCTCATACCAAGCTCTAGGAGCTTGCTTAAAACCATATAGTGCCTTTGACAATCTATACACATGATTAGAGTATTTAGCATCTTCAAACCCCGGGGGTTGTTCCACATATACTAATTCGGAAATTGTACCATTAAGAAATGCACTTTTGACATCCATTTGAAACAATTTAATGTCAAAGCATGATGCAAAAGCAAGCAAGATTCTAATTGATTCAAGTCTAGCAACAGGCGCAAAAGTCTCATCATAATCTAAGCCCTCGACTTGAGTATAACCTTGAGCTACTAACCTTGCTTTATTTCTTACCACAATTCCGTTCTCATCTTGTTTGTTCCGGAAGACCCATTTTGTGCCAATGACATTGTGCTCCTTGGGTCTCTCCACCAAAGTCCAAACATCGTTTTGAGCAAAGTTATTCATCTCTTCATGCATAGCATTTATCCAATCCGGGTCATCTAGTGTTTCTTCTACACGCTTAGGTTCAAGTGAAGATACAAAAGAATAGTGTTCACAAAATGAAGCTACTCTAGAGCGAGTTTGAACACCCTTACTTACGTCACCCAATATTTGGTCAATTGGATGATCCTTGGCTATTGCATTGTGAATCTTGAACATATTTTGCGGTTGATCCTTTTCTTCATCTTCAATAACTTGAACATCGTTTATTGTGGAAGAAGAGGGTGGTTCCACTTGTCTAGATGAGCTTGGTGATGTTGGATCCTCTTTTGGCTTGATGTCTCCGATTTGCATGTTCTCCATTGCCTTGCGAAGACTTTCATCTCCTACATCATCCAAGTTCTCATGCTCTTCTTGAGAGCCGTTAGTTTCATCAAATTGAACATCACATGATTCTTCCACTAAACCCGAATTTTTATTAAAGACCCTATAAGCTTTACTATTTGAGGAATACCCTAAAAGGAAGCCTTCATCACATCGACTTTGAAATTTTGAGAGCCGAACACCTTTTCTTAGAATATAGCATTTGCAACCAAATACTCTAAAATAAGAGATGTTCGGTCTCCTTCCAACAAGAAGCTCATAGGAAGTCTTTTTCAAGAGTCGATGTAAATAGAGGCGATTTATGGCATGACATGCGGTGTTAATAGCTTCCGCCCAAAACTTGTCGGAAGTATCATATTCATCAAGCATTGTCCTAGCCATTTCAATTAATGTTCGATTTTTCCTCTCTACAACTCCATTTTGCTCCGGAGTGTAGGTTGTGGAAAGTTCGTGCTTTATTCCAAGTTCATCACAAAAGTCTTCAACTTTTGTATTTTTAAACTCGGAACCATTGTCACTCCTAATTTTCTTTATTTTAAAATCAAATTCATTTTGAGCCCTTTTTGAAAAACTTTTGAAAATCTCGGAGGTTTCACTTTTGCCATTTAGGAAGAAGACCCATGTATATCTAGAGTAATCATCCACAATGACTAAACAATAGCTATTACCTCCAATGCTCTTATAGGTTGTTGGCCCGAACAAATCCATATGTAAGAGCGCTAATGGCCTAGAGGTTGACATGATACTTTTGGAAGGATGAGAATTAGCGACTTGTTTTCCGGCTTGACAAGCACTACAAAGTCGATTTTTCTCAAACTTTACATCCTTCAAGCCAACCACTAAGTCATGCTTAAAAAGCTTTTTAAGTTGAATCATTCCCACATGACCTAGCCTTCTATGCCACAACCAACCCAAAGAAGTTTTTGCAATTAAACAAGTTTTCAAACAAGACTCATTTGAAGAAAAATCTACCAAATAGAGATTCCCAAATCTAAAGCCTTTGAAGACTAGTTCATTATTATTATCTTTTGAGATTACAACATTTTCTTTTGAGAATGAGCATGTTAAGCCTAGATCACATATTTGAGCAACGGATAGCAAGTTGAAATTTAATGATTCAACTAATGATACATTAGAAATGGAAAGGTCGTTTGAGATAGCGATTTTACCCAATCCTAATACCTTCCCTTTGCTATTATCTCCAAATGTGATTTTGTCATTGCTTCCATTCTCAAATGTGGTGAACATCTTCCGGTCTCCGGTCATATGTTGGGTGCAACCGCTATCCAACACCCAATGCTTTCCACCGGTTTTGTAGTTCACCTACAAAAGAAGATCAAGTTCTTTTAGGTACCCAAATTTGTTTGGGTCCTTGGAGGTTAGTGACCAAGGTCTTGGGTACCCAAATGGATTTCTTTTTAGCACCCAAAATTGAGGTGCCAATGAAATGAGCAATAACATTTCCATTTGTGGATTTTCTAAGCATATAACAAGAATCATATAAACCAATGGAATGCATGTTATTCTTAGAACAATCATTTTGCATATGTCCAATACACCGGCATTTTGTGCAATACTTACCATTTTCCTTTACAAACCTTGGAGGCTTGTATACCGGCTTCTTACCCTTTTGGGGGACATATGCAAGTCCCTCTTTGTTAAAAGAGCATCTTTGATCGCTTAGTAACTTATCAAGGGTTTCCTTTCCCTTGTAAGCCCTCTCTAAACTTTTGTTTAATTTTAGCACTTGTTCTTTTAAATTTTTGTTTTCATTAGCAATGATATCATCATGAACAAGATTTAGAGCATTTCTAGAATCTACACTTGATGAACAAGGTATGGCAAGTAAATCATCACAACAAGTAGATATGCTAGTCTTTGAAATTTCTATACTAGACATTTTATTCAAGATATTGCAAGTAACTCCAATGCTAGTACTAGATTTGTGATTTTCTTGGAGAAGCAAGTCATGAGCTTCCTTTAGCTCCTCATAAGAGTCTTTGAGAGAGGTGTGTTCTCTTTTTAAGACCTTAAACTTTGATTTTTCTTTTCCAAGAAATTCATTCAATTCAACTAGCATATTCATCAAGTCATCATATGAAGGCTCATCATCATCAAGCAAGTTTACCTTTTCTCCTTTAGCCATAAGGCATGTAGGAGTGGAGAATAGTGATGGAGCCTCCTTGATTGCAATGCCCACAAGCCCTTTCTTCTTGGGAGATCCGTCCTCGCTTGAGTCGGAGTCCGAATACTCCTCTTCGGAGTTCCACTCACCAATATGGGCTTCATTTTTGCCATCCTTGTGGAGCTTCTTGAAAAGCTTCTTCTTGCCGTTGTAGTTCTTCTTCTTTGATGACTTCTCCTTGTCATCCTTCTTTGTTGGACATTGAGAGGCAATGTGCCCCCTTCTCATCACATTCATAGCAACGAATGTTGCTAAACTTCTTGTTGGAGGAAGAATGCCATTTCTTGGTCTTCTCATGGCTTGTACTCCGAAATGGGCGTCTTCTCATGAACTTCTTCATTCTTCTTACTAGAAGCGCAAATTCTTCTTCGGAGTCCTCCTCATCATCTTCTTCGGATTCTTCACTCATTACCGCTTTAGCCTTGAAAGCGGTGATCTTCTTATTCTTGGAAGAAGACTGCTCCAAGAGCTCTTCCTTGTCTTTCTTGTAGAGCTCGTTGGTGATGAGGTTGCCCAACAATTGCGTTGGTGTCATTCTTGCCAACTCCGGTGAGTTGAGGAAGAGAGTCACCAACACTTCATATTTCTCCGGCAAGGCCCTAAGCATCTTTCGAACAATATCAAGATCGGAAAGGTTAGTTCCAAGGCCCTTAAGCTCATTTACAATGTTGTTGAGCCTTGAGTACATCTCATTAATGTCTTCATGGGGCAACATTGTGAATGTCTCATATTTGATCCTAAGCCGATGCAATTTGGCCTCCTTGACCGTGGATGTCCCTTCGTGTATTTCCGAAAGGGTAGTCCAAATAGCATGAGCCGTCTCAAGATTGCTCACCCTATTGAACTCATCCGCGTTCAAGGCTCCAAATAGAGCATTCATAGCTTGGGCGTCTAAATGAGCATTACGCCCGTCTTGATCCGTTGGGTGATCCGGATCAAGAGCCATAACGTAACCCTCATTTACGACTTTCCAAATTTGAGGACTCATGGCCTTTAAATAAATAGACATTCTAATTTTCCAATAAGCGTAATTTGAGCCATCAAATAGAGGTGCCTTTCCTATTGCTATACCCTCACTAGCCATCCTTTTCTCTCTAGACGGTTAAGTCTAAATTTGAGAGACCAAGCTCTGATACCACTTGTAAGATCGAGGAGGCCGACTAGAGGGGGGGTGAATAGGAGGTTTTAAAATTTTCGTCTAATTCTAATTAGCAATTTTAAACTTGATGGAATGATAAAGCAAGATAACACTAACACTAGCACAAGTAATCGACTAAGATCAATAACAAATGGTAGAGAACAACAATTGCTACTCTAACTAAGCAAGCAATCAAATAATATGAATGAAGAGCGTTGCTTGAATGAAAATGATCACAAGAGAGCAAACCACAATTGACACGATTACTTTTTACCGTGGTGATCGGAGACTTGCCGGTCTCCCCTAGTCCACGTTGAGGTAAGCCCGAACGAATCGGACCGGCTCCACGAATGAGCCTAAGCACCTCGATCACTATTGGATGCCCTTTCCCTCTCCGGGTAGGCGAGCTCCAAGCCTTCACAATCTTCCGGGCCTTCTCACAATCTTCTTGAGAAGATCACCGAAACTCCGCCAAGCCGTCTAGGTGCTGGCAAGCACCAAGAGAATAGACCACTGCGGCTTGATCTCACCCAAGTGCTCAAAGGATCAACTAGAATGCAATGCACTTGAATTTTGGGTCAACTACCTCAAATGAATGCACAAGTGAGTGAATGAGGTGTGAGAGGTTGCACTAGGCTCAAATGTATTCAATGGATGTTCAACAACATGTCCAAGTTCTGGTGGGGGTGTATTTATACCCTCACCAACCTCAAATAGCCGTTACAATAAACAATCCTGAAAATTCAGGAAATCCGGTACTACCGCAGGCAAAACCGCGGTACTACCGGACTCTAACTGACCGGTCAGAACGGCTATGTCAGAGAGTCAGAAGTAACCGTTGGTCAATGAGTGCGGTACTACCGCCGTTGAAACCGCGGTACTTCCGGACGTCCGGAAGTTCCGCCCCAAGACCCGGTACTTCCGATCTCAACGAGACTAAGTCTTATTCTCGGCGTTCTCTGGAAAAAACGTTCCGCTCGGGTGTCCGGAACTTCCGCACATGCGGTAGTTCCGCAGGTAAAACCACGGTACTTCCGTTTTCCGAGAGGCTAAGTTAAAGTCCGGGCGCTCTCGGGAAATAAAGTTCCGCTCGGGTGCCCGGTACTACCGGCAGTCCGGTAGTTCCGCAGGTCAAACCGCGGTACTTCCGTTTTCCGAGAGACTAAGTCTTAGTCCGGGCGCTCTCTGGAAAAAACGTTCCGCCCGGGCGCCCGGTACTACCGGACCTGCGGTAGTTCCGCCCAACACACGCCGGAACTACCGGATTTTCTGACAATGCACAGATTTGATTTAATTTTAATTTCTAAGTGCATGCATGATCCTAAATTGATCCAAAGGGCACATTTGAACATGATCAAGCAATCACCATGATCCCTCTTAATAGTACGGCGTCTATCCTATAATCCGGTCTTCCAACCTAACTCCAAGACCGGTAAAACAAAATAGATACCTAAACTATTTACCTTGTCGCCCTAGAGATCTTGAATCTTCATGGGATATTTTGTGAGCCTCTTTCTTTGCTAATTGAACATATCCTTTCAAACACTTAATGCACACATTAGTCCCATATTCACATAAATTCATTAATTACCAAAACTAACATTTTTAGGGGCCTAGATGCTTTCACCGGGCGGCGCCGGCAGCGAGCAAACCCATGGCGAAACATTGTCGTCTCGACGCCTCTCGGCGGCAAGACGCCAGTCGTAGGCAAGCGGTGCCACGCCGTACATCACGTACTCTTCGGCGAGGTCGCGCATGTTGAGGCGGGCGGCCACGCCTACGAGCCGCTTGACCCTCCGCTTGCCCTCATCATCGAGCGTTCGGCCGGGCGAGGGCTTGAACGCGATTGGTCGGCCTGTGCACTCAAGGCCGCTCCCGCTCTCCACACGGTGGTAGAACCACCGCTTCATCCAGTAAGACTCCCACTTCCCGCGAGTTGAGTTCGCAGGGAAGAGCTTCTTGCACGACGGGCGAAGAATAAAAGTGACGCTACCGAAGCTCGACAGCGTCCCGTCCTTCCGGCCCTTGGGCTGGCATCGTGCCTCGTGGAGATCGGCGAACAACGACGCGCTGGGCCAACATGCCCCTGAGTGCAAGGCCCAGCTGTACACCGCGAGCCGGGCCACGGCGTTCGGAGTTAGTTGCGCCAGCTCCAGCCCGAGGGTCCGCAGCACGTCGCCCACCACAGCCGCCGCTGGGATCCGGAGCCCCGCGTCGAAAAAGGCAACGAATATGACCGCCTCCGACCTCTCAGGATGCGGTTCCGTCTCGTCGGCGGCGGGCAATCGTACGTCCTGGCGCCCAGACAACTTTCCCGCGCGCAGGAGCCCTTGGATCGTCTTCTCGGTCACGAGCGAGGGGCCTAGCTCGCCGGAGAACGTGCCTTCCTCCTCCGCCACCAGCCGTTCCTGGTCCGCCGCCGCCGGGTCGCGCTCTTGGAGCGCGTATTTCACCTTCAACGGCGAGGACCGCCGGCGAATGTCAGGGCCACCAACCGCCTGGCCGCGCTCGCTACTGGAGGCCATCGCTTCCCACGGAGAGACTGAAGCGGTGAAGATAGCGCGAAGGTGTAGAAGGCGGAGCAGACAGGAAAGAGGGCGTAAAGGTGCGGGGACGCTGTTACCGGGGGGGGGGCTATATCAAGCCACCTCGCCCATACCGCCGCTACCGAAGCGTCGCAACGATCCGCGTGTCGGATGCAACCGCAGCGGTGTAAAGGCCCGCGCCGCACGATTCCCCGTAATTGAAAGCGAAGGGTCGCGAAGGTCCGTGTGCGAGGCGCGACCGCAGTCGTACAAGCGCCCGTCCAACGCAACGCCCCACCCAACGCTGGAAGGTCAGGACCACAGGCGCCAAGAACCGTCACAACACGGCGTTACCTAGCCACTGTTATAGGCGCACCAGTGGGCCAGGGGATCACAACAGCTCCGGCGCCGCGCCATTCACTGCCCGCCCCGTGTCCCCCTTGCCTAGGGAAGAGGCAAGCGGCTGCAAACACGCAACCGTCCACATCCCGCCGCCCACCAGTCATAGGCCGCCGCGTGCCCCGGGCGCGTCGGGTCGCACGGTACGGGAACCTAACCCTGGCAGACCAGGGGCCGGCATGATTCCAGGAACCTTTACAGCGCAAGGTAGGGGACGGAGCGCGCGCGTCTACGTCGACTAGGCGCCAGCTTCGCTGCCACCCGTTCGATGGGTAGAGGACGGAGCGCGCGCGTCTACTTCGACTAGGCGCCAGCTTCGCTGCCACCCGTTCGATGGGTAGGGGACGGAGCGCGCGCGTCTACTTCGACTAGGCGCCAGCTTCGCTGCCACCCGATCGACGGGTACGGGACGGAGCGCGCGCGTCTACTTCGACTAGGCGCCAGCTTCGCTGCCACCCGTTCGACGGGTACGGGACGGAGCGCGCGCGCCTACTTCGACTAGGCGCCAGCTTCGCTGCCACCCGTTCGACGGGTACGGGACGGAGCGCGCGCGCCTACTTCGACTAGGCGCCAGCTTCGCTGCCACCCGTTCGACGGGTAGGGGACGGAGCGCGCGCGCCTACGTCGACTAGGCGCCAGCTTCGCTGCCGCGCGCGCCTACGTCGACTAGGTGCCAGCTTCGCTGCCACCTGTACGAGGGGTAGGGGACGGAGCGCGCGCGCCTACGTCGACTAGGCGCCAGCTTCGCTGCCACCCGTTCGAGGGGTAGGGGACGGAGCGCGCGCGCCTACGTCGACTAGGCGCCAGCTTCGCTGCCGCCCGTTCGAGGGGTAGGGGACGGAGCGCGCGCGCCTACGTCGACTAGGCGTCAGCTTCGCTGCCGCCCGTTCGAGGGGTAGGGGACGGAGCGCGCGCGCCTACGTCGACTAGGCGCCAGCTTCGCTGCCGCCCGTTCGAGGGGTAGGGGACGGAGCGCGCGCGCCTACGTCGACTAGGCGCCAGCTTCGCTGCCGCCCGTTCGAGGGGTAGGGGACGGAGCGCGCGCGCCTACGTCGACTAGGCGCCAGCTTCGCTGCCGCCCGTTCGAGGGGTAGGGGACGGAGCGCGCGCGCCTACGTCGACTAGGCGCCAGCTTCGCTGCCGCCCGTTCGAGGGGTAGGGGACGGAGCGCGCGCGCCTACGTCGACTAGGCGCCAGCTTCGCTGCCGCCCGTTCGATGGGTAGGGGACGGAGCGCGCGCGTCTACTTCGACTAGGCGCCAGCTTCGCTGCCGCCCGTTCGATGGGTAGGGGACGGAGCGCGCGCGTCTACTTCGACTAGGCGCCAGCTTCGCTGCCGCCCGTTCGATTGGTAGGGGACGGAGCGCGCGCGTCTACGTCGACTAGGCGCCAGCTCCGCTGCCACCCGTTCGATGGGTAGGGGACGGAGCGCGCGCGTCTACTTCGACTAGGCGCCTGCTCCACTGCCACCCGTTCGAAGGGTAGGGGATGGAGCGCGCGCGTCCACTTCGACGGGGCGCAGCAAAGGCGGGGGTCTTGTCCTGCAAAATCTACCTCGTTTTCCTTAACAGGCCACCTACAGTGCATAAACATACAAGGTAATGCCGGCGGGCTCCATCAGGAACACCGACTGTAGGTAGGCCTGTTAAGAAAAACAGGGCAGACCTCGCTATCGCCTACGGAAGCGCGGTGCGGGGGCAGGAAGCGCGGCTGGCTGTCGATAACCGGCGCTGATCAAGCTCCCAGGAAAAATGGACCTCCTGTGCATCAACATTCCCCAAGCCGCTCAGCGTCACCCAGGAATGTTGATGCACGGCAGGGGCCCATTTTAGGGGAACAGCTTCTATCACAATATACGCTGGAGCAACGCCGCACCAGCGCCATATATATACCCCAATCAGCAGGGGAGCCAACCGGCGGAAGGCCATTCGGCAGAAGTCCAATTGCCGGAACTCCGCCACCATATTAATGGTCACGACGCCTCAACGCCCGCACCGCGCCAAGCACGCTGCACCACGTGGACGGCCGGAAGTCCGAGCGTCGCAGCAGCGCGCACGTCTGCTTCGGCTACAGCGCAGCCCCGGAAGTTTGGAAAAGTTCACAGGCCGCGGGGACGGAGGGGGCCAAAGGACTCGGCAACATGGCTTCGGCCTTGTGAAGCCCTTTACCATGAGAGGCTCCTGTCGTAGGGATGGCCCCCACCTAAACCCAGCAGGCCTGGTAGGAGATTATAAGGCCCAGAATAGGCCATGTGTAATGACATAACTGCCCCCAGAGGGGATAACCAGATGTAAGGGTATAACTGTAAAAGCACTCCTCATGTGTATATATATATATGAGTACAAGCCATGGGGAGGCCCCAGGCCATTACATTCCTCTTCATCACTCTCCACTACCATCTCTCTCTCTGTTTGGTCTGTAGCCACAACAGTTGTTATATGGCAATTTTTCATACGGTGTGTATTTATAGCTAAACATCCATATATAACGCATCATGTATTATAGTGTAGATAATGTCATACTTTATTTTTTGTGAAGTTATGCATTGTAATGTAGTTTTTTTGTGAACATATGTAGTTATATTTGTGTAGGCGTTGAAAAAGTAAATATTTATGTTAGAGCATATGTAGGTGATAGCAAGAGTAATTAGATTAGAGACAAGAATGTTAGAATTAGTAGGCTTAGTAAACCACTGGAGACAAAGTGTACTGTTGTAGGGGTGGCCCTCACCTAAGCCCAGCAGGCCTGTTAGAGGATTGTAAGGCCCATAATGGGACATGTGTAATGGCATAAGTGCCCCTGAGGGGGATACTCAGATGTAAGGGTATAATTGTAAAAGCACTCCCATATGGATATATATATATATATACAATACAGGCCATGGGGAGAAACCCTAAGCCATTGCTCACCTAACTCTCTACTACCATACTCTCTCTCTGTTTTGTCTGTAACCACAACAGTTGGCGCTGTCCGTGGGGAGGACAAGAGCAAGCCTCCAGATTTGAAGGAGGATGGCACCAAAGAAAGCTTCATCAGCGGCGAGGAAGAAGGTGGGGGCGGTGGAATCTCGCGTCAACACCAGGGCTTCGGTGTTGGCAGCTGCAGGTGCAGGTGGCGATGCGGGCGTGACGGTTGTAAACGCCGACGTTCACGACGCGACGCCCGATCCCGTCACCACCGCCGTGACGACTAACCCCGCCACCATCGCCACGACGCTCGACCCTGCCACCACCGCCGCGACGATCAACCCCGCCACCATCGCCAAGACGCTCGACCCCGCCACCGCCATCACGACGACCGACCCTGCCACCACCGCCACGACGTTCGACCCGCCACCGCCGCCACGACGACCGATCCCGCCACCGTCGCTACGGCAGTCGAAACCGCCCCACGCGTAGCAGGTAACCCCACAGCAGGTACCGCGATAATCGCCAACAGCGCCGCCCGGGTGGTCGGAGGTGGCAACGCAGGTGCGTCTGCTCTCCCGCCCGGCGCAAGAACGATGAGCGGTTCTGGCGGCAACGCGGGCTTCGTCGTCGGCCCCAGGGTCCTTCATGACAGCGCTGCGGGCAACCTGGGAGCGCAGGTCGTGGTCGCCGCTGCTCCAGTAGCGCCGCCGAGCGCACCGACAGCCCCAACCACGTCCACGGTGGAGAACGCCCTGCTGGCGGCCCTCACCGCGTTTCAGCGGGAGCTAACGGATCTCCGCGGGGCCGTGCGAGACATACAAGAGGCTCAGAGCCAACAAGCTCCACCGGTGGTCGCATCGGAGCCCACTCCGGAGTGGGCGGATAGCCGCGACGCCCTCATGTCTAGCCGCGTCCCACTGCGACGCGTGGACCGGGAGTCCCCCCTCTCAGCGGGCTTGCGGCAGGCGGCATGGCCTGAGGACTTCAAGTTTCCGAGTGTCATCGAGGCGTACAAAGGTGACATGGACCCGCGAGAGTTCGTACACGTGTACGAGACCGCTATCGAAGCCGCTGGCGGAGACGACACCACGAAGGCAAAGGGACTCCCCTCGCATTGCAAGGGGTGGCGCTCTCTTGGTTCTTCACCATCGAGCCGCACTCCATCTACGCGTGGGAGCAGATCCGCGACCGACTCTACAACAACTTCCAGAGAAACTACATCGAGCGCGTCGACGCGGACCAGCTATTCGCAGTCAATCAAAAGCCTGTGGAGAGGCTCCGGGATTACTTTAAGCGCTTCGCGAAGGTACGTTGCCAGGTCAAGGACGTCAATGAAACAACTGTCATCAATGAAGCGATACAAGGCCTCCGCTCGGGACCGCTGGCCGAATACAATGCGCGTAAACCAATCAAGACGGTGGCGAAGCTCTTCGACAAGATGGAAGAGTACGCCAGAGCGGAGGAGGATGTGCGGCGGCGACACGGCGATGATTTTGACACCAATCAGGCGGAAGGGTCGGCAAAAAACGATGGCTCGCCAAAGGAGGGCTCCTCGAAAGGCAAGCGCAAGCAGGAACAGTCGAAGGACGCCGCCGATCGCAAGGATCCCCAGCACAAGGACTCGTCAGCCGACAGGTCCAAACGTGACCAACGCAAATCTCAGAAACCTCGCTACGTCTTTGACATCGAGGGTGGCTCCGAAGATAACGCCCCTACGGGTCGTGGCAGTAGAGGGCGCCGTGGCCGGGGACGGGGGCGCGGGCGGGGTCGCGACGACAGAGCCCGCGAAGAGTACAACGACCAGCACAACGGGCTGTGGTGCGAAGTCCACGGTCGGGGCAGCCACGACACGCGTGCGTGCGCCACTATCGCAGCGCTCCGGCAGAGCGTTGTTAGAGACAAAAACCCCGAGGCACGTGCGCCTGTCGTGGCTCACGTCCAACACCCCCAAGACCAAGGAATACAACCCCAGGAAGGCCCCCTGCGAATTCAGGCCCACGTGCAGCAACCTCGGGAGGGCCTCTTGCAGTTGCTAGCCCCGGAAGGAGCCCAGCGCAGGGTCATAAACGTCATTTCCGGGGGCTCCTCGTTGGGGTTCGCCTCGGCGCGGCAGCGGAAGGTCTACGCGAGGAGGCTGCACCACGTTGCGGCATACCCAGCGCAGGCGCCACCGGAGTGGGCACAACATGAGATCACCTTCATGCCCGTTGACGTCGAAGGCGTGGAGTTCCCCCACCAAGACCCCCTGGTCGTCCAGGTCCTCATCGCAGGATGCGAGGTCAGGCGCGTCCTGGTCGACGGAGGAAGTTCCGCGAACATCTTGTTCGCAGCGGCCTTCGACCAGATGGGGATCCCCCAAAGTCGTTTGGGCCCTTCGGGCATCCCGTTGCAGGGCTTCGGGGGGCAACCCCTGCGGGCATTGGGTCAGATATGCCTCCAAGTTTCTTTCGGTCGAGACGACAATGTGAGGAGCGAGGACGCCACCTTCGACGTCGTCGACATCTCATACCCCTACAACGCTATATTGGGGCGGCCAACCTTAAACTCTCTCGGGGCAGTCTCGCACCACGGCTTCCTATGTATGAAGCTCCCTAGACCGCGGGCCATCATCACCGTCCACGGCGACCAGGATATGGCTCAGCATATAGAGCTCGGCACTAGGGGCTCGCATTACGAGGCTCGGTGAAGCGCCTAGGGTAACCTCCCGGGCCAGCATGGCATCCCACGCAGCCACCAAAGCGTTGCCTAGGGTCTAGTCCCGCTCCGCTAGAGATTTCGCAAGCTCGCCCTCTCCTTCTCTAGTGCAGAGATTTGCTGGAGTAGGCCATCTCGCTCCTCTGCGACCTCTCGTCGTGCCGCCTCTGTGGCTGATGACCGCGCTGCCGCCACGAGTGCCTCGGCATATGACTTCGTCTTCGCACACTCTGCCTCCAAGTCACGGATGCGATCGTCCTTGGCGGAGTGCGTCCTCCTGGCTACATGCAGGGCCTCTTTGGCGGCCCACAATCGATCTTCTAGCGCCCCCTTCTCGCTGGCGTGAGCAGCTTGCAACGCTTGGCCCAAGACGAGGGTCTGCGCGACAAAGGAGTCAGCGAGCTGCCACACAACCGCGTATCGTCACAAGATCAGATACTTACTCGCACTCCCGATACCTCCAGCGCGTCAACAAGGTGCCCCGTCCCGTAGGTTGACAGCGCCTGCCGGTCAACGCTGGCGGCCGCGTCCTTTACGATCCCGCGCCACGCCCCCAACGCTTCCGGGGGAGGAACGAAGTTCGCTAAGCTCGGGGGTGCGGAGTTCACGTCGGCAGAATCGGGTGCGCTGGATACCCCTCTCAAAGGAACGCCCCCGCGCCCTAGGGATCGCCCGTCCTCTGGGATGAGCTCCGCTGCACGGAGATATGCTACTCAGTCCTACGAGGACACCGCAAAGCTACACCGAGGTGCGGCAGGATAACATACCTTCGGTGGCTGACGGCGAACTTTGCCGGGACGTCCCCCCAGCCGTGGGTGGGTTAACAGGGGCGCCAGCCCCCACAGGCGGAGTTGGCCCTGGGGCCGAGGAGTCTCCATATCGGGGCCTAGCGCCGGCAACCTCCGCCTCATGGCTGCAGCGGCCTGCGAAGGGGCCGAAGGGATGCCGCGTGCAGGAGCTTCGGCGTCAGAGTCGGAATCCCACAAGCTCCCAACACGGCTCGCCACGGCAAACCCTCTCGAAGTCCGATAAGAGGGCGACTGCAGGCGCGACCGCTTCGCCCTGGGAAGAGAAGGTGAGGGCCCCGCCTCGGTAGCCGCCGCCCTAAGAACCTCCGCGGGAGGCACCTTCGTCTCAGCCGCTACGGTTGGTGGAGACCTCGCTCCACCAGCCTCCGTGAGGGGCAGCTCCGACACCGTCGCCGTCGTAGGCGGCGACTTCACCCCGGCGCCGCCAGCAGACGGGGGCCCCACCACCTCAGCTGTCACGGGCGAAGTGGCCTCCCCCTCCTGCACGCCCATGGCGCAACCTTGACCCCCGCCACCACCCGGAGACCTTTCGCCCCCGTCATCTGCGCCCGTCTCCAGGTCTGAATCGGCGTACTTCGCCGAATCAGACTCAGCGCTGGCTGTAGCGGTGGAGGCAACAGCGGCCGCCGTGCTGGGCGCGGCTGCGGTAGCCCGAGTCCTCCCGCGGGGCGGCGCCTTCTTCCCTTGGGCGCTGTCATCTGGCTGTCGCGGTTGGCTCGGGGCCGGAGGGGCGCGCTCCGGCACGTGAACGCCCAGGGCCTCGCATATGTGGTTTATCCGCCCTAGCCCTGCCTCCGCGGTCGCAGCCGTGCGCTACTCATGCTCCCTGGCTGTATACGGCCCGAGGAACATGTTCACCGCGCGTTCCGCGTCTTCCAAGCGCATTCCTAGGCGAGACAAGCATGGTCAAACGCAATGCAGCGAGGATGAATGTAAAGGAGGACATGGCTGAAGCTTACGAAGTCCGGGGGCGCCGGTAGCGAGCAAACGGATGGGCGAACGTTGTCGTCCCAGAGTTCCCCGGCGGGGAGGCGCCACCCATGAGGGAGCGGCGCCACACCATACATGATATACTCTTCGGCGAGGTCGCGCATGTTGAAGCGAGCGGTGACCCCCGCGAGTCTTCGCGCCCTTCGCCTGTCCTCAGGTTGAGCGTTATACTGGGCGTGGTGTTGAACGCCATCGGCTGGCTCGTACACTCGAGGCCGCTACCGCTCCCCACACAGTGGTAGAACCACTGTCTTGTCCAGTTAGGCTCCCACTTCGCTCGAGTGGAGTTCGCGGGGAAGAGCTTCCCGCACGATGATCGCAGTATGAAGTTGACGCTGCCAAAGTTTGACAGCGTCCCATCTCACCGCTCCTTCGGCTGGCACCGTGCATCGTGCAGATAGGCGAACATCGAGGTGCTGGGCCAGCACGCCTCCGAGCGCAAGGCCCAGCTGTACACGGCAACGTGAGCCAGCGCGTTCGGGGTCAGTTGCGCCAGCTCCAGGCTGAAGGTTCACAGCACATCGCTAACGACCATCGCCGCCGGAATGCGAAGCCCAGCTTCGAAGTAGGCGACGAAAACAATCGCCTCCGACTCCTCTGGATGCGGCTCCGCCTCGTCTATGGCGGGCAGCCGCACCGCCTGGCGATCCGACATCTTCCCTTCACGCAGCAGGGTGCGGATCGTCTCCTCTGTTACAAGCATCGGGCCCAAGGAGTTGGAGTAAGGGCCCTCCTTTCTCTCCGTCGCCACCCACCATTTGTCTGCCACCGCCGCGTCGCGCCCCTCGAGTGCGTACTCCACCTCAAGCGGCGAGAACCGTCGGCGGATGGCGCATTTCCCGGCCGGTTGAGCACGCTCACCGCCAGGCGCCATCGCCATCCGGGAGCTCGACGATGATGGAAAGGAAATGCGATGGCAAGGAAACCAAAGTAGGAAACGAGACGGGTGATCAGAAAGCGCGTGGAGGAGGCGCAGACGCAGTACCACGGGGGTATTTAAAGACCCCTCGTCTCCAGTGATGCGGGTGAACGTAACCAGCAGACGACGAACCGCTCGCCTCCCCACGACCGAAGCCGAAGCGTCGCGACTGCCCACGCGCGTCGGTCATAACTGCGGTCGTACAACGATCTGCCCACGCACGACACGCCAACAGCGCCCCGTCGCGTGCCGAAACCTGCCGGGAGTAAATGTAGGTCGTACGACGCAACGCAGCCCCCGGCACGTGTCGGTGCGGTTTTCAAGACCAATCAACCGCAACAACTTCGACAACGTCTTCGTCCCAGCAGCGAGGCCTTGACTTTGACTTCGGCTCCGTCCCCGCGAAGGGACATCTCACTGGGACGCCACGAAGAAGTCGGAAGTCACTGCAATTTCGAGGTCCACGCAACCCTTCGGCCTCCGCCAGCGGAGGGCCTGCCCCTGCCCCCTCATGATCGGTGGAGGGTGACCAAGGCAACTAGCGGCCCCGCCAAGTAAACTAAGCCCCCGGAAGCCGAAGGCCCAAATAAACCGCGCACTCACTCGAGAAGCGAGACCGGCCACCGTCAGTAGGCTCTGACCGAACTCTCAAAAATAGGCCTCCATCAGTCCGTCGCCATCCTTTGGCATCAAAGAGTGCGCATGGACTGAGGAAGACCTATTTATGAGGGCACGATCATCCTAGCAGCACAGCGCGGCCAGCGGACCACAGCGCCCGGCGCCAGGACGAAGACAAGTTTTTTCTGAAACTCGAAAATAGGCATCCTTCTGTTCATCAACATTCTATGACAATGCCCAGCCGCGCTAACCCCGCCGCTGAACAGTCCCCTCAAAGAATACAGATGAACAGAGGCAGCCTACTTTCGAGACCAAGATCATTCCAGACGTACCCGGGCGTGGCCCTATGAAGGGTGGCGCAGGGTGACGACATATATATATATCCTCGCTGTGCCCCGGAGCCGGCGGGAACCTCAACCGGCGACCGTACATCGGAAGTGTCGGGCCCCCGGATTACCAAACCCGGACCCTCTGTGTATTACAGCACTAGTCCCAGATCAAAGCTAGTGCACACAGTCAAACAGAATGGAAAACATCACCATCAACGATTTATTACAATAAGTAAGAGTACTGACCACAGGGTCTCATTATTACATTGGAGGTTTAAGACCTCGCACACAAGAAATAAAGCGGAAGCAAAGATAACTCGAGAACGACCCATCAATTCGCCACAGGCAATTGACTGGGGAAGCGCGACCTAGTCCTCCGGGAAGAATCCGTCACAGCCACAAGCGAAGCAGTAGTCGTAGTCACCTTCTTGAGCTTCAACTTCCTCTGAGATTTGTTTTTGAGTGTAGCATGTGAGTACATAAAGTACTCCGCAAGTCTTGGGAAAAATGCATAGATGCAAAGCTTGACAAAGGAAGGCCATATGGTTCTTTTGCCCAAAGCAATATTTTAAATTCAATTATTACTAATTATTTTCGAAGGCATTAGTTTAATAAAGTAAATGATTTTAACAGAACTAACAATTATTCCCTAGTGAAGGTTCCATCTACCAACACTAGATTAATCAATTTGATCAAGTTACTTACTGCGGGTTACATCCACCCTCTCTGGCTCTATCCGCCAGGATACCCTTCCGAGAGTTCCCTCCACTCTCGGAATACAAAACTTTTGATTTTAAAACAAAACCAGAAATCTACCATGTGAATGCATTCCTTGCCCGCCCTTGACCGTGGGCACGGCTATTCGAATAGTTTTACACTCTGCAGAGGTTGTACAACTTTACCCACAAGAGATAAATTATCCTAAAAGTCAACACGCATCCTTTGGCATGAGACCCAGATAAAATATCACAAAGCCTTTACCTTACTCTAATCTAGCTAGATACCACCCGCTGAGGTTTCACCGCAGAAGGGTTAAATTCGCCCAATCTGAAGCCCCCCCTTGCGCCATATGAGTACAGTAAATCCCTGTCCCTCACCGTGAATAACCAGTCCATCCCTGGCACCCACTTTCCACTGGTGGCACCTAAACTAGACTATCATAAGTTAGTCAGCTATGTCGTACCCATATAGACTTGTGGTTGTACGGTTAATGCTCAGTCTGGACAAACACAAGCGTTGGTCCTTAATTGACTAGGGTGGAACATACACTTTACAAGATCTCGTGCTTCCTGCACCAAACCAAACCAACCATTCACCCTAATCTAAACCAACTTTCACATTTTAGTTTATTTTAAAAGAACAGTGGTAACTCCAATTACCACTAAATTTGTAAACACAAGGCTATTACAATAAATCATCATTTTCCATTTTCAAGAGTTTCTAAAGATATTAGATAGCATGACTAAGCATTATTCTACCATTCTAATATTCACAAAGATTAATAGTAATCTCATTATTGAGACAAAGGAAGTTCTAGGGTGACAAGGTACATGGCAATCAATGTCAAATGAGGGCATAACAAAGTTGGAATAACCAATTCCTAAAGATTTGAACTAATGATTTTATGTAAATAGCAATGCCCATAATTTAAAATATTTAAAACCCTTCAAAAGCATAGGTTCAAGATGATCAAAGGAGACTTGCCTTCTTGCAGGGTTTCTGGGTCTTCTTGTTGCTGTGAAGAGGGATCGTCGACAACGTTGGAATCTACGCGAGAAAAGACGAAGCAAACAAAGCAAATAAATACAAACAAAAATTCAAATAAAATCCAAAAATTCAACAGAGGCCATAGTTGGATAGATTATGATTTTAGATGAATTTAGAAATTTGAATGGCTGGATTTGGAGTTAAAATGAGAAAGTTATGTTCATTTGAAAATCTCAGATTTGAATAAATCTAGAAATTCCCAAATTTCTGACAGGTGGGGCCCACTGGAATATTAGATTTTAATTTCTATTTTTATTCTGAGAGACTGACAGGTGGGGCCTACTGAACAGTAACCACTGGCGGTCACTGACATGTGGGTCCCACTGGATAGTGAGCCCACTGACTCAACCTCTGACACGTGGGACCCACTGGACTTCGGGCCCACTTGTCAGAGACCAGCACAGAGGGGTGGGGCCCAGGCGGCAGTGGCCAGCGCAGACCGGCGGCCTCTGACGTGTGGGGCCCACTTGTCAGCGCGAGATTTTAAAAGAATGGCTCGACCTCAGCGTTCGGAACCGGGGGCTCGAACGCGCGCCGAGGGAGCCGGGGGGAGGGAGAGATCGCGCTGTTAACCAGATGGGCGGGGAGGCTTTGCCTACCCATAATGGGTAGGTAACCCTCTTGAGGGATACCTGCGGGAGGACCGGGCGGAGATGGTCGGAGGCGAGGTTGCCGGCGGCGAGGGAAGGTCGGAGGGGTGCGGGTGACGCGTGAAATGCAAACCCGGAGCGGAGAGGATCCGGTTGGAGAGGTTGGCGAAGCTCGGGGACGAACGGAGACGGCCGGCGACGAGGGGGTGGCGGAGCTGGCTCGGGTCCTCCGGCGCGACGGCGCTCCGGCGGCGGGGAGAGGCGGCCGAGGTGTCGGGGAGGTTCGCCCGGGCGCGAGGAAGCTCGAGGTGGCGACGGCGGGCTTCGGGGATCACCGAGGCGGCGGCGATTGCTCGCCGGCGTACTTACCGTGGGCGCACGGGGAACTCTCTGTGCGACGGCGCTCGGGGCTTAGGGAGAGAGGTGGAGCGCTCTGGGAGGTGGTGCGGCGAGAGGGGAGGCCGAAGGGGGTATTTATAGGGGTGGAGGAGGGGGCATGGCGCGGCAATTCCTCGCCGGCGTGTCGGCTGGAAAAAGGAAGGGAGCGGGGAAATATGGAAGGAGGGGGCGTGGAAGGAAAGAAGGGGAGGGGGATCGGGGATCCGGTCGCGGAGGCGGTCGGGGTTTCCAAAACCGGGGTGAGCCAGGGAAGGAAGGAGGGGTGCGGGTCGGATTCGGTCGGCCGGCGCAAAGAAGGAAAGGGGGAGAAAGAAGGAAAGCGTCTTCGCGGGGGAGACGACGGATCTGACATGCGGGGCCGGGATGGCAGCGGGAGCGGAGGCGCGTGCGGCTGACGGGCGGGGTCCGCGCGCAGCGAGAGAGAGAAGGGAGGGAGCGGGCGTCGCGGATGGTTGCCACGCGGCTTGGGGAAAGGATCGGGCGGCGGCGCAGATAAGTGGAGGGGGGCGGTGGATTGAGGCCGGGCGCGAAGACGCGGCTCATCCGAGCCGTCCACGCGTCGGGCGAGGAGGGGAAGGCGGGTCGCTGACGGGCCTGGCCCGCTTGGCGGCGAGAAAGAGGAGGGAGCGGCCTGGATCAGGCCGAGCGGCGACGTGGGCGGTCCTGGGCCGTCCACGCGTCGACTGGAGGGAGAGGAGAGATTTTCATTTTCCAAATTCGATTTAGATTTTCAGAAAAGGCTAGAAAATTATTTAGGCCTCAGAAAAATATGAAAATACCTCCAAAAATTGAAAAACAATTCACAGAAGCTCCTGGAGATATTTTGGATTTAATAAAATTATTTCCAACTACTGTTGATATTTAATTTTCATATTTTGAATTACTTTTTAAATTCTAAAAATAGGTTTTTAAATTCCAGAAAATCCAGAAAGGCAAATAAAAGCCAAGTAAAATCCAATTACCTTAAAATAATTAATTTGAATTTAAATTTTTCAAAAAGCCAAATTTTGGGATGTGACAGGAAGCGCGACCGGCGGAAGCCCAGCGGTTTGGCTGCCCACAATCGGGAAGCGCGAACCGCTAGCAACTGCACGCGCTAGTAGGTGGGCGGACGGCGCACGACGTGCCCATGGCACCCTGCCACGTGTCCCGCCCTTCTAGGGAAGAGGCGAACGGCCGCGGTCGTGCGACTACTGACAGCCCACGACGCGCCAGCCATGGCCCACCGCGCGTACACCCCGAGTGGAAAAGCACGTACGGCTGCGGGAGAAACCATGGGGAGAAACCCTAAGCCATTGCTCACCTAGCTTTCTACTACCATACTCTCTCTCTGTTTGGTCTGTAACCACAACATGTACAATTAAAATTGGAAATAAATTAGGATGATAAGAATAGAAATACCATAAAAGTAATATGAAGGTATAGTAAAAGTAAATAAAATGAGGACATGAAATTACAAAGATTATTATTTTTTATTTATTTACGATTTCATAAGTGAAAGCTCGCATTAAGTGAAATATAGAAAAGAAAGGAAGAAAATTAAGTAATTGTAATTTTGCATTAATTGGAACAAAAAATGCAATACAAATTGGCAGTGAAAGTAAAAAAAATTGTAATTTAATTTTCATACGAATTCGTTAGTGGAAGCCGGCATTAAGTAAAATTTTACGAAAGAAATGAAGAGAAATTAGTAATTGGATTTTTTTGCATTAATTAAAACAAGAATAATACAGAATACTAGTGAAGATAAAAGAAAGTTGTAATATAATTTTCATACGAATTCGAAAGTAAGATCTATAAATAAGACCAACAGAAATAAAAATAAAATGAATATGTAATTTCATGTATGTTAGAATTTGGAAGTAAAATAGTTATAAATAAATTGTAGATTTACAAATACAGAACAATTACTAATCGATTTTGTAGGTGGTAGGAAGAGGTATGAAATACCGCACTATTAATCTTACACTGCGGTAGTGGGGGTTTGATGATACGATTGTTGCATGTTGTGTACTAAGATGGTTGATTATGCACTTATGTTAGGTACGCCATGGGTGACATTCAAGACTTGTTCGTATTCTACGGGAGTGGTCTCGTACGTGACGGGTAGTACGGGGTGGACCTGTCAAATTGTGACCGGACCATGATCCGGGCATTCGGTCTGAACGCCATGAGCTTGTTTGAGCTACGGAGGTGTGTTCGTTTGGCGTTCGATCGGTACATCGCAAGGAAGAAGTTATGGATCGAGGCAGTGTATGCCTCAATAGTCGGTGCTGCTGGGGAGACCATGTGGCAACTTCTCAAGGTGATCAGTGACGCCTCATGGGCCAACAACATGGAGGTCGTGTGCAACCCTGCTGCTGCAATATATGCCAGGGTAATGGTGTATGTTGACTTCGTGGAGGGGACAGAATCATTCGCCATGGCTGGTTTTGATGTCGCTGGTGGAGATGTAGTGCCTAGGTTGTTCTCCGGCGGTCATGAAGACGCTGGTGCGGGAGAACATATGGGTGAGGAAGTGGGCGATGAAGACCTCAGGAGGCGTGTGGAGAATTTCCAGACCAACAAAGGTGTGGAGAGGTGGTGGGCTGCCCGTGTTGATTGTCACGAGTACCTTGCGGACCAAGTGGAAAAAGTGCGCAGCGAGGAGGACGAGGATGTGGAAACAGGTATTTCTAGAGAGGACGAAGATGGCAAAGCTACAATTGGAGGGGTGGTAGGTGGTGTTGTGACCACCGACGTTGCGTGCGTGTTGTCCAGACTAGATGACAACGCAGTGGCATCCCTAGTTCTGCCATAGGCGGAGGAGACAGATTGAGGGTTCAGCGAGGTCACTCCCTCAACACTGGTGATGGTGTCCACTCCCTTCACAGGTAACACCTCACCCTTAGTATGTTTCCTTCTCAGCCTACATTTTCAATGAGGAACCCCGTTGTTAGGGAGTCTAAGGCCCTTCACGTTAAAAGAAATCCACAAGGAGGCAGTGACCAGTGTAGATCACTCCTAAAGTAATCACAATAGAAATCTAGAAATTCACCTATCAATCTAATGCGTAGGAGTCTACACCGAAATTAACTAAATTAGTTGGCTAGGATAATCCCATCATTGACTTATGGTTGCATAATTGGGGTGTAGAAAAGAGCTGCAGAAGATTCAATTCTTAAACGACTCAGGCGAGACAAAATAACAAACCCAGATATCGTACAATTCATGCACAACCATTTCATTCAACATGTGCAATCCCTGCACGACTACTTTATTCAATATATGAAATCGCTGAACCAGTTTCATACCAATCATTTATCCGAGTCTTTATTATTTTATAAAGCATCTTTCTGTTTTTAGTGATAACCCATGTTTCATCTTTAATGCTATGTAATGTCCCAAGTGTCTGCTAGCAAGCCAGGTTTGGGGCCAGTAGTTGTGGGAGAATGCAAGGGCCAAGAATGTGAAGTTAATTTATGATATATATCCCATATATACCTAAATGAACTTTTGCTACGTGGCTCTTGAATGTGACTTGCTTGACATGGACTTCACTTGACTACATGCAGGATGCATGGTAACTTTCGCATAAGGAGGGATAATACTAAAGTAGAAAAGAGGTAAATTAGTGAGGAATCGATTCTCGTTTGCTACTGTAGTGTGCAACTGTTTGTAAAAGTACTTGCTTGACATGGACTTCACTTGACTACATGCAGGATGCATGGTAACTTTCGCATAAGGAGGGATAATACTAAAGTAGAAAAGAGGTAAATTAGTGAGGAATCGATTCTCGTTTGCTACTGTAGTGTGCAACTGTTTGTAAAAGTACGAAGCAACACGACTTATCATGCATACATGATCACTTGTTTGTAGCATGCATAGTCATGCCGACCAAAACCCTTTTTTCTTCTTGCGGCCACACAATCGGATTGACTTTTTAAGTAGCCCGTCATCGCTAGCTTGTTACTGTGATTGTTTTTCGGCTGGTGCGCAATCACACCGACCAAACTAAACTAGAATACATAAATTTTATAGGAAACAATTCATTTTCCGTAGAAATCAGTAAAAAAAATTCCGTATGATCCACGAAATGAGCATGCCATTAGGGTCACATCACCAAAATGATCACGGGCGTTCAATCTAACTAAGAATTAATCATGGTCAAAATTTTGTTGATTAGTTACAACTATGAAAAGGTACTTGTCTTCTATCCCTTGAGAATTCAATGTGCTTAAATAATGTATCTTAAAAAACCTCTCGGGTGTAAGAAATAGTTTCACTTAACCTTAGCATGAAAAAAAAATCATTGCGGCTAGAAAACCCTACATCCGTTACAAACCATCTCGGAGAGAATACTACCATGTGGGCCGCACATGTCGTTACCTGAAGAATATTTCAGTGGGATCAAATCTCTTCTCGTCTGCTGTATACTTACCCTTAAAAGGGGATGGAGTCGCTGGTCTCCCAGCACGAATTTTGGTCAAATCTAGCGTTGTTGGTCACGTAAATACTAAGGCTCCGTTTGGCACGGCTCTACTTCACAAGTGGAGCTGTTTTTTTTGACTTCATAAGTGGAGCTGGGTGAAGCTACTTTTTTCAGCTCCACCCAAGGAGCTACTTTTGTCTCAGCAGGTTTTAAGGGACTCCTTGGGTGGAGCTATTTTGTTGTACCCCGTTTGGCACAAAACAGCTCCAAACAGCTCCAGGAGCCGGTGGTGGAGCTGTGCCAAACGGGGCCTAAATCTAGTCTCTGAAACACCGTAATTCTATTTTTAGCCTCTTTCTTGTTCGCGAGTCTATCAGAGCTCGACACGTGTTAATCGTGTGGTCGCCGACTACATGACAGCGAGATCGTGCAGTCCCTGACCACACGACTTGCCCAGTACAGTAGTCATGAGGTCTCCGACCGTACGACTTGCCAGCTATAGTAGTCGTGCGGTCGAGGACCGCACGACTTGCATGTGTACAGTAGTCGTATGGTCCAGGACCGCACGATTAGCACAGTGCACATTTTTTTTGGCTGCTCCATGCGTTTGTTGGTGTAATAGTCTCCCATGATAAATACAAATTTTCTATATATTTATAAAAATATATTCAAAATATAATAATTCTTAGATATAGGAAATGTGGTTTTAAAATTATGATTTTTATGTGGAGTCTTCTTTATTAGTTATGCAAAAAAAATTTAATTGTAAACATTAAGAATTTTTGTCTGTAATTTATTTATGTGTAGAGTCTGCACCAATTTTGTAATTTAGAAAACATGGTGCAAAATATTTTGAAAACTCCTTACATAGTGCAGATAATTCATGTAGGAAATATTTTCTTAGATTGTTATTTTTTCGAAATAAAAGGGCAGACAATATAGGTAGGGTGGTTCGTTTGCGATTTTCGTAGTTTCACAACGATATGATCGCCGTGTGTTTTTGTAGTGTGGGAAATTTTCGGAAGAATTTTATGAGGACGATTGAAGCCTCAATGACTGGTACGTACGGAGATAATTTATAGTGTGGTGTAATGATTGATCTGCTTATAATTTTCGCACATTGTGAATGGTAAAAAATATATGTTCGATTCGCAATAACATTTTGCGATCATCGTATGTTGTTGTAGTGCAAGAAGTTTCATGAAAATTTTTATGAGGACGACTGGGATAGGAACGATTGCTAAGTCGGGGAAGAGTTTCCATACTACCTGAAGTGTAGGCGAAAGAGAATATATGGTAGTAGAAACCTCCAGAGGGGCGATGTCGACGAAAGAAGTAGCCGGTGGTGGATCAATAGAAATGTGCTCCTCCTCGACATCGGAAGCAGCCCCCTCATCAAGATGTAGAACCTCAGAACTCAAAAGTATATCCATAATGAACTCATCGTCATCTAGCACAAAGCTCTCATCATCTATATCTAACTCATCACAACTCAAGAGTGAATCTACCGCAAACTCATCCTCATAATCAGGAGTGAAACAATCATCATCAGGAGGTAGGTCCTCATCATCTAGCTCAATGATCTCTCTCTCAGAGTCAATAGGCAAAGGATCGGACTGAGGTGCCTCTAAGTGTATATGTGGTGTCTCCAACAACAGGCCCTCGCTAGCAAGATCAGGTGTAAGACTCGAAGGCTGACACTCATCTCTATCCAGAACTATCTCTGTGGTGCTAATGGAAGGCTGTGAAACGGTAAAACTATCCACACAAGTAGGACTGGTGCTCATAATCGCCTCAATCTCATCATGAATCGCCATTGCACGATCACCACCAGGAGATACAGTCATCAGTTCCTTGCACAATGCATCAAGTCTGGCAGCCTGATCTTCATGTGAAAGAGGTGGCTCATGGGACTGCTCTAAGGACTCAGACACAGGAACTGTAAGCTGGCTCGGTGAAGGAATAGGTGAACTGCAGGCAGGAGGTGTCAGATCCAATGCGAAGCCACTACTCATTCTACTCTCGAGATCTCCTATCATCCTAGACACCCTCTCCTCAAATCTAGACAACTCATCGAACTCAGGAGTAGGAGTCTGATGCTGAGGTACAGGATAGTGCTGGTGTGACAAATGAGAAATATCCTGATCTCCAAATCTAAAACCCCGCAATGGTATACTAGAAGAAAATGATGAGATATCAGGGTTGTTGTTTCCATATGACAGACTCGAGTGCTCAGGCCATCCAGGGTGATAAGTGTCAGGGAATGGCTCACTCGGCTGAGCAAAGCTCATCCCGTAACACTCTGGAGTGGACAAATAACCACGCTGGCACTCAGCGGGTGAATGGCCCTGAAAACCACAAGTCTGGCATATAGGAACAACTGGAGAGCGAGCGCCTAATAAAGAACTGTACTGATCGTGCCCGCTCTCTAACACAACTCCTCGCTCTAAAGCATAGCGCTCTAACTGACGAGACAATAGATTTACCTGTTCTTGAAGAGTATCATAAGTAGGGGTGCTCATAAAACCACAAGAATCAGAATAATAAGCCATAGCCTCAACAAGTACCTGTATCAATCAACCTACGAGAATGGATACGAAAAATCGCAAAAGAGAAATAACTAGGAAAAGGGTTAGGGATTAGCAATATATCACAAATATGAACAATGACGAAAAGAAAAACAAGTCAGCACAAACACAAAACAAGCAAAAGAAAACAATAACGACCTAGTCTATAGCCTAACACTATCGCTCTAAGCTAGTCCCCGGCAACGGCGCCAAAATGCTTGATCGTGCAAAAATAGCACACCCGCAAGTGCACGGGTTGCCACTGAAATAGCGGCGAGTGTCGTGTTCTCCACAGGGACTAGACTGAGGCTACCGACACTTAGCTAAAGCTAGGTCAAACGAAACGGGGGAGAACTAAACCTAAAACAACTGCTAAAACAGCCGAACGAACGAACTACCAAACGAACTCTAACTCGCACGGACGAAACGACGAAAGAACTAAACAAACGCACGAACTAAACGACGACGGAACGAACGACCGTACGAATGGACATCGTACGACCGAATGAACAACACGACTACGACACAACGACACACGAACGACGACTACTAGAACGACCGACCGACGACCTAACTAACTACCGACCGCGAGAAAGAAGAAGGAAGTCGAGAAGCACTGGGGCAGTCTAGAAGCACGGAGGGAGTCGAGAGAGAACGAGGGAGAAAACGGTCGACGGCTAACTAGACGACGACGGCACACGACAACACAACAAAAAACTACGACAAACACTCGCACAATCTAACTGTCAGCAGACCGTGGAAAGAAAAGGGAGAGGATCTAGTAGCGCGGAGGGAGTCTAGACAGCAATGAGAAGGGGGACGGTCGCTGAATAGCTAATTCGCGCAACTTGACATCACAGAAACTAACATTCACAACTGCACAAGCACATAACAATGATACACAGGAAGCACACAAGTGACAATTAGCATAGACTAACCACTAACACCAGAACTTAACACCTATTCACCCATAGCAATGCTAAGCAGAGGCTACTGCTAAAAGACTTTCAGAGGGGCAGTCAGCAGATTACCACACCAAGAACAGATCACAGATACTACTAAATCTAAACATCACAGATCAATAGACTAGCAGATAACAATTTAGCATCCACAATTAAAATTAAATGCACTGGCACAATGCACAAATTTATCCACATTCAATTACAGCATTTAGAGTTTAGAGAAAAATAAAGAGAAATGAGAAAAGTCAACCGAGGAAGAAGAGGTTGAAGCAGACGGGAAGCCGAGGAGGTGGTGATGTCGAGGCAGAGATCGGCGTCGGTGAAGTGGAAGCAGCGGTCGGCGATGAGGGAGATGCCGGTGAAGAAGGCGGCGGCAGGTGAAGCAGAGGAAGAAGTCGCCGTCGGTGAAGGAACTGCCGGCGTCGGTGGTGGAGAAGAAAGGGTGGTTGCCGACGGTGGTGTAGAAGGAGCTGTAGGCGTCGAAGGTCGTCGGAGGAGGTGATGAAGAGAGGCGGTGGCGAGTGGCGGAGACAGGCGGCCGAAGGCTGAGGAGGAGATAGAGAGGCTGGGGAGGAGGAAGTGGCGGCGCGCGGTGGAGGTGAGCGGCCGAGTGAGGGTGGAGAGGCGGCCGAGAGGGAAGGGGGGCGGCGCACAGGTGAGGAGGGGCGGCAACCGAGAGGGAGCAGAGGGGCGGCGCGCCGGAGGGAGTAGAGGAGGCGGCCGAGTGAGGAGGAGATGTGGTGGCGCGGTTGATGCAGAGAAGGAGGCGCTAGGTGGGAGAGGAGCAATAGGGGCGGCGCTGGTGGCGAGTAGGGAGGCGCGGAGGTGGTAAGGAAGAAGAGCAAGGTGGCGGCGGGTGAAGCAGAGGAAGGTGCGGGCGACGGTGAGGTAGAAGAGATGGTGCGGTGGTGGTGATGGGGAGCGGCGGGGCGGCGCTAATGAGGATGACGATAGGGGCCGAGAGAGGAAGTGATGGCGGCGGAGAGAGGTGGCGCTGGTGGTGTGAGGGAGCAGGAAGGAGCGGCGAGGAGGGGTAGATGTGGGGAGAGGCGGCGGTGGCTCGCCGGCGAGCTGCGGCCCGGCACTCGCCGGCGGCTGGATGTGAGGAGGGAGGAGATGAAGTAGAGTGGAGGCAGGGAAGAAGAATCAACCGGGCTCGAGTTGTCTCCACAGGCGGCGGCGGCTTTTGAGGAATTGGGGATTTGGCAATTTTGCATTTTAGTCCTCCAAGTTTCTAGGGTTTACAATTAGGTGCTTTTTCCATTGGGTTTCTTCTGTTCTGGCCCTTCCGGAGCTCCGTTTTCAGCGCGGAAAAATCCCACGCGTTCGTGACGACGCGTACAACTGTACGGAGCAGTCCAGATTTGTCGTTTATGCGTCTAGATCGCGCCGGCCTGCAGTAAAATACAGAAAAATGTAAAATGGTCCATTTCGAGCAATTAAATATAGAAAATAGTGCAAATGATGATAAATGGTCCCAAAATGCGAAAAATAAGAGGGTAAAATGGCATGTAAATATATTCAAATATGACGCATGTCACGTATATGCTCGGTTTGCTCGTCGTCGCGGTGCTCCTCCTCGTGGATCTTGCATGCCCTTTTGTCTTTCCACTCCTCATAGTCGAGAGTCCACTGGTCATGTGGGTGAATCTCTAGGTCGATCCACTTGCAGTAGCCGCATAGCGGTTCTGGGGACTGTGGGTAGACGAGAGAGGTTGTTATTGCGTACTTTGAATGAGAAATAGTAGGGGAACCACATTGTAAGTGGTCCTTACCGGCTGTCGATAGCTGATCATGTCGAAACGGCGGTCAAGATAGTCACAGAGTAGTTCGCACAATCCCAGCAACGCATGCCCAGGTTGAGCCATTGCTTAGACTTGAAGAATTTACATGAGTCTCTACACCAACAAAATGGGCGGCGTCTCTCCCTCAGGCAGGTGTTGTGGCGAACATTCGGTTGGGACCAGGTCGTACGCCTCCTCGTACATCCCGAACATACGCTGTAGCATCTTCTGTTTCGCCTGCCATACCTTCTTGTATCTGACATCGAACCCCACCATATTTGCTACATCCGCCAATAAAAACTTCGGAGAAATAGACACATCTGCCTTCACAAGGTGGCTTATCAGCTCCGCAACATACGACGATGTCATGTTGCGGTGCCTATGTAGTGGCGCTGCAAGCTCGCAACTATGATCCTTCAGCACCATTATTCGGAAGTCTGTGGCAGTGCCCTTGAACCGTTGTGCACGAATTTTGCCAGGACAGGACTCGTCGACACACTTGATGTAGGTGTCCGGATTGGACCTGTGCACCCAATACGTCCGCTAATGTTGATGGCGTATCTAACAATAGCTGTTGGGTAGCACTCTTGTTACGAAAGCACTACCCTAAAATGAGTGTACCCTCGTTGAACCCCCACTTTGCCTCCTCTGCCTGTGGCAGAATTAGGGATGCTGCTGCGATGTCGTCCAGTTTGGACGACACGTACGCAACGCCGGTGGTCACAACACCACCTAACACACCTCCCGTTGTAGCTTCGCCATCATCGTCCTCTTCAGAACTGACTGTTTCCATATCCCCCTCCTTCTCGTTGTACACTTCTTCCACCTGGTCCACAAGGTACTCGCGACGATCAACACGGGCGCCCTTCCAGCTCTTCGCACCATCATTCGCTTGAAAATTCTCCACACGCCTCTTCAGGTCTCCATCGCCCACTCCTTCGCCGACATCTTCTCCTGCACCAGCATCTTCATGAGCGCCGAAGACTAACCCAAGCACTTCATCTCCACCAGTGCCACCAGAACCACCTATGGTGGACAATTCTATTCTCTCCACGAAGTGAACATATATCATTGGCCTGGCATATATTGCTACAGTAGGGTTGCACACGACTTCTATGTAGTTGGTCCATGAAGCGTCACTGGTCACCTTCAGAAATTTCCACGTGGTCTCCCCTGCAACACTTACCACTGAGGCATACACTGCCTCGATCTGTATATTTGTTCCTTGCGGTATCCCGATCGAATGCGGAATGCACGCACCTCCGTAGCTCAGACAAACTCATAGCATTCAGATTGGGTGCCTAGATCACGGTCCGGTCATAATTTGACAGGTCCGCCTCGTACAGCCGTCGCGTACGAGACCACTTCTGTAGAACACAAACAAATCTTGAATGTCACCTATGGCGTACTTAACATAAGTGCATACTCAACCCTCTTAGTATACAATATGTAACAAGCGTACCATCATACAACAGCTACCGCACTGTAAGATTTCAATGTTAATTTTGTTGTTCTTCCTATCACCAACAAATACGATTTGTAATTTTTGTTTATCCATAATTCTAAATTTTTATTTATTTATTGATGGAAATTCCTACATAAATCAATTTATTAATTTAATGTATTTTTTCAATTCTCTTATTTATGGATCTTACTTCGGAATTTGAATGAAAATTAAATTACACATTTTCTTTTATTTTCACTCCTAATTTGTATTATTCTTGTTGGAATTAATGCACAAATCCAACTAGTAATTTCTCTTCATTTTTTACTTATAAATTCTTATATAAATCAAATAACTAATTTTTAAAATTTTATTTTAGATTTTGTTATTTACGGAACCAATAATCGAATTCATATAGAAATTACATTACAATTTTTGTGTTCTAATTTTATTCTACTCATTCATATGTAGTTGTATTTTATTTGTAGCACCCGACATATGGTGTCCAATATATTATATTATTTTTATTTATTATACATTTGTATTTTATTTTATTTTCACTCCTAATTTGTATTTTATTAACATGTTAAATGTATTCAGGTTCAATATAACAATTCTGAAATGAAATAAAATGAAATGAAATGGTATATTTCCTGTATGAAATTAGGGCTGCGTATTGTGTCTATAGCCAAATTACGTTCTTCCAAATATGATTGGTAGTGTGACTGAGACATTGTAATATATGCTAGTAGACTCATGTTAAATTTTCCGGCACAGCGAAGCGCGCACAAATCATCATAGTATCTTTGATTCTTGACCCTACCATTAGTAATCTCTCCCGCGAGAAGATATAGCGGCTGTGGCAGCAGGGCACACAGGCAAGACACACGACTGTCAGTCTTGCACAACTACAAGCTAGAGTGATGTGGCTAAGAGTGTGAATGCTACATTGATTTGTACTTCATCTATGCAATCTGAAGTTACAAGGCTTAGTAGTGCTGAATTGCGCAAGGAGAAAGAAGCCATCGGTTATAGGAGAGAGAAGAATATCCTAATTCGTGTGGATGCTTGTGTGATTCCTCCTTTGCGCAGTGCAAACAAGACAATAATGCATAGAATTAGAGGTGTAGATGGAGAAGAAAGAAAGTTTGGCTAAAGAGGAAGACACAAGATCAATCAAGTTCTCATGATTACAGTTATGTCCATAATGTTCATGAAGTTCTCAACGCTAATTCTGAGGTTTCTAATGCACACAAAATACATATTTGGAAAGCTAATGAAGTATACTTTCCAACGAATCAAACGGCGCTTGATTTGGAGCTTTCTACACAAAATTATGATAACTTCATTGGATGCTGCACAAGCTGTTTGGAGAGACGCGCGAGACCTGCCAAGCATAAAGAGTCCGAGTATTGCAATGAAGTAAGGGTAAAATCCGACCACACTATGGTTTTCCAAAGGTTGAGAAGGATTCCTTTTCAGGTTCTAAACGGATTTAGAAGCCCCTTGAACAAGAAAAGAAAACATATACAGATTTAAATTCAGTTCGGATTCGGTTCGGGTCAGACAGGAAGTCTAACACTAAAACGCCCATAACTTTCACAAACGGAGTCCGATTTGGGCGTTCTTGGACTCGTTGGAAAGCTATTTCAAAAACCCTATACAATGGATAAGGTGCCAGCCACAGAATCCTCATGGTCACGTCGCAAATTGAGAGAGAATACAGTGGTAATAGTTTATATATTTCCTTTTTAGTTCGTATTGGAGTTTGTTTCGACCTTAGACAAGGTTGTGCGTGAGTGTTAGTCAAGGCCGTGCATTGTGCATCAATATAAGGCTAGAGCTTTAGCCCCATTGTAACTTAGGCTATGATATGAGAAGTTTTTATACTAGTAAAATAAAGGAGAAAATCGCCATGATGGTTGGTGGCGACCAGATTGCGTGATTGCATGGTTTTCTCGTTTGGAGTTTGCTGAGTTGGTGCAAAGCAAAAATAGGAGATTCTTGAGATTACCCATTGAATCTACAAGATTCATTTCTTCTAAATCTTGTCTTCTTGTTGAATTCATGGTTTGGGGAGTTCGGCGGATTGCTTCTAGTATGCGCCTTGCATACTAGTGCAAATTGCCTTATCAATATTGTTTGCTGCATCAAGACAAGGAAAAGACTCTATCCAAGGAGAAGGAACATCGCTGATCGTACCAGGAAAGATCAGGCCACCCCTACGCATCAACTAATCCTTAATTGGTCCGCATCATAGAGGATATGATACCGGGCACTGTCACCGGATGGTGCATTGCCGTTGGATGTTCCCTAGGGTTTTCGGTGCTAGGATTATCTTTCTTTCTTTTTTGAAATTAAGGGAAGAAGCTCTGTCATTTATTTTAAAAAAAAAGAAGAGAATATAAACACCGGTCCCGAAGGAGAAACATCTCTGTAAACACAACACCACCAAGACAACCTGAGAGACAACTTCAACATGGAATTGACGCTATTGAATTCTAGTAGTTCTTTCCCGAGAATCAAGGATGTAGTAGCGGGACAGTCCTTTATTTCCCCCTCATTCGCGGAGCGAAGAAAGCGGGTTCCACGGCGGTGGGGTCTCAATAGAGAACTTTCCTGCTCAATCGCAAAAGGCCAAATGATCGATTACTAGTATGCCGATACATGAGATTCTTGTGCCATTTCTTGGATCCCTTCTCCGCGCTTGAGGATTGCTATTAGTAGTGCTATGGTGGCTGGGTGTGCTCCAATCCTCCGCGCAGTGATCAGCCATCCGATCGGAATCTGAGGGACAAGATGAAGCTTTTGCAACATTTCAATGGCCGTCTCCTTCCAAGGCTGTCCTGTAGTCACCACGGCCGGCCGGCACCGTTGCTTGCCGGCGGTCAGGTAAAGGGCGGCCATGCATGCATGCGGGTGCTAGCTAGCTAGAGATACGGCGCTCCATGATCCTGTGCTCTGCTACCATACCGCGTACGTCATGCAGAGTCAATGAATAGCTGTTAGTCCCATTTACTGAAAAAAAAAACCCTGAATGTTTCAAACTTTCAACCAACAAGGGCATGCATCCATCCCCCACATGGCAAATAAACTCAAGTTTTGCTTCATTCATACGAGAATTCCGGTTTGAGAGCAAGGAGTGGTAGCTCATCATCATAATTATTATTGTACCAGCACATCGGGTATTTTTCATGTTTCCAGATACACGCTGACTTGTAAATTTCGTAGAATATATATTCACATGCAATAGTGTTACAGGGCACTACTCTCTTGTTAGTGCCTCGCCTGCCAGAGTACCAGACGGCAAACCATTACATTCTCCTCAGATTGTCCAGCCTCGCCTGCAAATCGGCGTCGATTCCGCCGTCAGAACTATTCCCAGCGGTTTCAGCCTGGGCAACCCTTCCGGATGCAACGGGCTGAGCCACGGCAGCTGACGGGGCCTTCACAAGCTGCAAAAATAGCAGAAATACACATTTATGTTTCGTCATTTTGCAGATCTAACAATTGCACACAACTCCTACATATGGAAACACTGTATAATGGAAGCGAGTGGCAAGCATCAATTGGTACCGAATCTCAAGCGAGGATCCAATCCAGTCTGGGAAGCAAACCTAGCACTAGCACCAAGTCATTGGGGTTTTTCCCCAAAATGTTCACACTGAGATTGGGTACTAAAAACATTATAATTATCCTTTTTATATTATTTGTAGTTTAATCCAAACTGCTTGTCCTGAAACTGTCTACAAATTTTAAAAGCTTCGTATAAATTGCAGGTATGATCTTACCAGTCAAATGTTTGCAATTCCTAATATAGGTGATAATCGTGCCAAGTTGTACTCAGTACAAACTATGTCAATCGTTGAGAAGAAATCCAATGTTGGTTCTGTGGCACCGGCTAAGATAAAAGGTGGGAATGGATCGAGTTGTCCATGGGCAGGCTAAACAGATATATTTGGATTTGGAACCCCAATGTAATGAATGTACTTGGAGGTTGATATCTGTAGGACTAAGCCCAATATTTTATATTTACTGGCACTCCATTGGCATAACTATGTTTTGTGCATTTAGCATCAATGTCATAATCTCATCACACCATTTACTAGTCTAGCTGCAACCACGATACCACTTTCAAGACAGTTGTAAATTCCAGATATGCACTTGCAAAAAAAAGGGGTAAAGCACAACAAAAACATACCTCTTGGTTAATATCAATGCCAATTTCATCAAGGACTTGATTCACAAGCTCCTCAGTTTCTTCCTCTTCCTCGTCTCCCTCCAAAGCATCATCTATAGCATCCCCCATGACCTCACTCGTCATCTCCATCCTCTCATTTTGCCTCTCAAACTCTTGCATAATCCTCTGCAATCCTGGCAGATTTAGCTGCCTGTTCATCTGAGCCATAGCCTTTGTAACACCTTTCATGGCATCACCCATAGCTTGAGTTGATTTCAGTGTCTGCAATAGATGCAAGTATCCAATGTTAATGTCAAGGATAGATGGCCGCAACACAAAATTTAAGACATGGAAAACAATTTTCAACAAAGAACTATGATATAACTTCAGGCCTTAGGCCCATGGAATAGAATGTCTAGCTTACAGTTAGAATCACTGAAAGAAAAAATCCGAGCACAACTTGATCATGTTATATTTCGACGTAATATATAACTGAAGTAACGAACTGAAGATGACAATTAAAAATATATTTCCTACCACATATTTCTTGTCCTATAGTACACATAACTAATAACAGACTGTTGACACTACAATAATACAAATTCTGGAGTTTTTTCCTCTCTAGCTTAATACCATCCAGTTGACCAAATAAAATACATTACTAGATCAACAAGAAATATAAACAAAAGATGATCGACCACATGCCACACATTCAGTCATCCTTGACCTAGTTGACATCACATACCCACACGCACTAGAAAGGGTGCAAGAGTTAGCATGAAAATGATAAAAAGCAAATGCATAGTCACCTGAACTCTTAAAGAAACTCCTTGAAGCTGAGATTTAAGCTGGTAGAACTTTGTAATCTGATGTCGTGTACGAATAAGATCTTTGGCCATTACTTTGACAGCTCCCTGTAACAGTGGCATCCAGGGAAAAGTTAACATTCAAATATTCAATAATAGGAGAACACAATCAATAGATAATTGTTGTCTGACAACTCTAGAAGAAAAGCACATGAATTGTTACATGCATACAAAAGTCCCATGTTGCTTTCTGTGTTACATATCACAGTGCAAATTATTAAAGAAGCAAAAAATCCACAGAAAAGATTCAATGTTTACACACCAATGATTTGATGTCAGGTTGATGTGGCTATCGTAAATATTTTAGCATCAAAACTTTGACATATTAGAACCTGTGTTTGATCTACTTCAGGGTTGAGGAATACATCAAATAGCTGTGGCATAAACCAGTAGGCTTCATGAGAAAAGCAGACAGGTCTTGAAGCTCTGATGCTTCACCACCCATGGAAGCTGGAAGTCAAAATTTCTTCTCATCATTGTTAAACACTATGTCAAAAATTAAGATATGGGGAATACGTTGATAAATACAAGCAAAAGATCACAATCTCTGATTCTTCATGTCATCTACTAGCCATTATACAGGATCATGTCAGAGATAATACGCCTTTTGCTGGTTAAATCAACGATTCAAAATTAGCTTTAATTATTCAATTTATCGTGTTAACTAATCAATGCTGAGGGTGCTGCAGAATTATGTAGACCTATAGCACACTAGTTGTGTGCGCACACATCAATTTGAACACGAACTATTTGTTGTTCAAGAACAGGTCAACAGGTCATCCAAGTATCTAACAAATATTTCTTGATCTAAAATACCAGAGTTCATACCATTTGGCCTTCCTTTGCTGTTTTCTTGATCTCAGCGATGAGTTTTTTCTCCTGGCTTTGCAATCCCTGTCTCTCTCGCTCAATTTCCCGGATTGATCGATCCAACATTCTCTTGTTCTCTCTCAACAGCTCTGAAATAACCAGTAAAGATACAACCATAATCCAATTGATACAAAAATATTATTGCCAACGTTTATTTCACATAAGAAATGGCATTATTCAACACGGGAAACATATCAGCTGCATAATCCCACAGAAGTACTCCTGACAAAGACAAAGAACAGCTTCTTCTCTGGATGACTTTACCAGCAACTTAAGCTCACCAGTATTTTGCTTCCAGTCTTGGCGACACTGGTTTTAATCCCCAATTTGAAGGAGGCAGCAGGTTGAGGGAAACCAAACTATCAATACTAACAATGTCTCTATTATAGTTGAAACTACAAATAATTAGCATTTTGAGATCGTAAATCAAGTTAGCCCTCCTTTATCGATTTCAAAAATAAAGCTTACAAGGCATGCTAACATGCCAAAATAGTGACATCATATTCAGAATGGTATCAACTAGTGTTCCCCACCAAACAGACTTCCAGATTGCAGATCTTTCCATAACATATTCATAGATACACCTGAAGTTTCAGATTTTTGTAATAGCCCTACAACTGCCGCTTTTTACAGCATAGCAAGAAGAACATATTGTCAGACTTGCTTACACAAATCACTGCAAAGAACAGTTAGCACTTAGCACAATGATATTGTTACTACCGCAAGCATCCTATTTGTAATGTAAACGTGCTAAATACTATATCAGTCTGCGTTGTTCAGTAATCCCTACAACAAAGCCTTGCCCTCCACATCCGGTACAAAGTCTCACTGTGCTCTCAAGATTGACTGCAATTAGTAGCTTTATTTTACAACTAATCATGAGACGCTGACATGTTAAACCACAAAGTAGGCAAAATCAATGTGAACTCTAGGCATGCTAAGAGCAATACGATCCTAATATTGGTCTTAACCCCCCGAAAAATAAATATCCATAAAGGCATCAAATTCTTGCTCCCCATGACCAAATCAGTGCCAAGAAGACTAGATTTACCCTACCTTCCCCAACCACAGAACTGTCCGTCCATCAAGACGACTCCACGAGCTATAATTCCACACGTCAAAGATAAAAGAACACGAGAGCAATTTGCTCACATAGAAACCACGAGATCGGAACAAGATTTTTCTCATGCGAATTTGCGCTAGATTTCTTCCAGGTTGGGTGGAGGGATCTTACCGGCGGGCGTCTTACGTTTCCCGAACAAGAAACTCATCTTGGTTCGTGGGCTTGGGGGCAAGCTAGGATCGAATCGAATGAGATCAGATCGAGTAGAGAAGGAGGGATGGGTGGGTGGGTGTGCCTTCTCCTAGCTCGGGGCCGCCAACGGCTTCCTCTTCCCACCTTTCCCTTCTTCTCTTCCTCTAGCGCAAGATTCTCAGATAATAAAAAAGCGGACAAAATAATAAAATTAGAAGTAATTTCTGGAGCAATTGGGCTTAGCTATTTGACTAGGCCGGCCCATGGATCGACTTACACACCACAAGAAAAATTGAAGCGAGGCTACTGCAGCACGTGCTAATTCTTTCTTCAGTTTTGCCACGAAGCATGTGCTAATTCCAACCATTTATTGTTGCGTTTTATTTTTAAGGTGCCAAAATAACCATGCCAAATTTAAAATTTTGAATGACTTAAGATCTATTTATCTTAGCTTCTGTTTTTGCTTTTACAAACAGAAGTCAATACGAACGCCCTAGTTTCTATAAGCCACTTCTATCGGTCACTACTATTCATCAGGTACTACTTTTCGTTTTCAAATATTGTTATGTATTTTGTATTTTATTATATCACAATTCTATAAGTCGCATGGTGATTCGAATGTTGTAGTGCCTTTTGTTGTACCGTCTTTCTTACATAATACATTACTATTCATCAGCCACTACTATTCATTAGCGTCTTCTATCAGTCACTACTATTCAGGGCGGATCCAGTATTGGAGCACACCCCAGACTAAATTTGAACAAAGTAACAATCTAGTATACCATAGGTCTAGAACTATATTATGATATAATAAAAAATACGTCACAAATGCATCGTTGATATGAAAATTTTGCTTAATGTTTAATACTTGAAGAGTTCAAGTTTTCAACATAAATCACAATAAAAAAATATATTCATACATAATGTAACATAATAAAGATACATCAAGTACCTTAAATCCTAAATGGAGATTTGCTCACTATCCTATGTGGCTAGCCCACCATTTCCTCATTAATAGTAGGACAAGAATCAGAACATAAAAAATAGCATAAAAATAAAATAAAATATGAATTTAGATAAATTCAAATAACATGAATATTACATTTGAAATAAACTAACTTACCACTTGCACAAGAAAGTTGTTTCTTGCGTGACCTCATCTCTTGAAAACGCCCTAAAATCTTCTCATCTTGAATACTTGCAAATACATTTCGCTCAATATAGCATACCATGTTATGATTCATCCATTCATCATTCATCTTGTTTTGTAAATCAGTCTTAATGATGTTCATAGCCGAGAAGGTTCTTTCTACAGTTGTTGTTGCCATTGGTAAAATCAAGATCAATTCAATGAGATGATATACCAATGAAAAAACTGTATGTCTATCAGTCTCAACCATCTTCATAGCAAGATATGCATGGTCGGTACAACTTGCAAAAGATAGATCACCTCTTGCATCAACAATAAATGTGTGAAATTGACCCTTAAGGATTACACAATCATATTGAGAGAAGTCAACAACATACATTCTAACAAGTTCAATTAATTTATCCTCATTGAAGTTGGTGAAAATTTTTTTTGGATCAAGATAAGCAATACACCTTAATAACTTAGTAGACCTTTCTGCAAAGCGATTATTCAATTCAACAATAATTTGATCATGCACCATAATAAATATTTCAGGATGGAAATGCTCATAGTAAGTTACCATTCGACCACCACGACCCCTTGAACGACCTCTAATCGGTATTTTATCATACATATTTGGCACCGTGATATTATGTTGGAGACAAAAGGCCTTTCATTATTCAAAAAGCCCATCCCAACCATGATTTCTTACTTCCTCAATTGTCTTCAATGTGGTCTCAATCAAGCCTATAGCACAGACAATATTTTGATCTTTCTTTTGCAAGCATTGTGAAAGATCATTAGTCTTGCCCAATATTTTGATTATAAGATGCAATATAAGTGTAAATTCAAAGCTCTTCATTTTTTCCAATGAACCCAAAGCTGTGGTTTTCTGTGTAGCATTAGTGGCATCATCACTCAAATTCTTTAATACCTCTAGGACCGAATCCCACAATGTCTTGCTCCTCTTCATTTTGTAATTTGTATCCTTAAACCTTAATAGTTAGTTCCTGAATAGCAAATATAAAACATTGAACATATGTCATTTCACCTGATCATTCGTACTAATTTCAAAATATAAAAATAATTCCTACTAAAGTACTATATATATTTCGTTGGTTCCTCACTTCCTCCAATCATCCATTCATCGAAACGCCGAAACGGCCTTATGACTATTACCTGCTCTGCTGCTTGTAACAGGCTGAGAGCCTGAGAGCTCCCCGTGCTCAACTGCGGCCTATGGGTCCACGAGGGCGAGGGCGGAGGCCGGACGCCGAAGGGCGGAGCCGCAGAGGCGCAGGTCCATGAGCACCCAGAGGCCAGAGGCGCAGCCGCGCAGGTCCACAAGGGCGGCGGGCGGTGGACCGCGGCGTCGCTGCATGATGAAGGCAAGGGCAGAGCCGCAGAGGCGCAGGTCCACGAGCACCCCAGAGGCCAGAGGGCGCAGCCGCGTAGGTCCACAAAGGCAGCGGGCGGCAACCGGCCGACCACAGCGTCGCTACGTGCCTGCGTCCACGTCACGAGCGAGGGGTGAGGGCGGTTCGAATAATTGTAGACATTACAGATGGTTTTTAATCCGAACCGTCTACGATATTATCATAGACGGCTCAGATTAAAATCTGTCTATGATGTCTGCAATTATCATAGATAGCTTTTAATCTGAACTGTCTATGATAATTCATAGACGATTCTTAACAAAAATCATTTGTGATAATTATAGACATCACAGATGGTTTTTAATCCGAACCATCTATTATAATATCACAAACGGTTCTTAACAAAAACTGTCTGTGATAAATCCAGATATCACAGATGGTTCAAATTATGAACCGTCTGTGATAATACCACGTCACCGATAGTGGCATCTCCCTTAGGATCCTGATCTCACCTGTCCATTCTCTCCGTATCGAACGGCAGGCATTGGTCTCCTCATACCTCTTGCCCCTTATTACTTCCCCTCTCCCTTTCCCTCAATTTCACTCCAAGAACCAACATTGATGAGGACATCCCTGCTACTCCTAGTTCATCCACTCCTTTGCAACAAGCTCCAACTCCTCCAATTGAACCAACAGAGCCGATTACACGGGCGCGAGCAAAGAAACTACAACAACAGGTGAACTTGTTTTTTTAAAGAGTATACTTTTGATAAGAATTTAGTACTACCTGATTCTAACACCCTGTGTGAGCTTAGGTATGAAGAGGAGGCTACACGCCAAGGCCCATTTGGCTGTCCAACGGGTCTAGAAACTTCGGAGGCCATTTTGAGGCCCTAAATGATGGTTTTTTTTGGATATTTCACTTTTTAAGAGCATCACGAATGAATTAGAGATGTCCTTTTGGATTTTTAGATGTAACTTTTCTTTAGCTTTCAAATGAGTCTAAGAACGTCTAAAATATAGCCCGTATGCAAAAGTTATGGCTATTTTATTGAGCATCGCTTTCAATTGATTTGCGAAATGGATGTGCTTGTTTCTAAAATAAATGTGAATTGGATGTGTGTGTGTGTGTGTATACTTATTGTATTTCTACTTATTTCAGAGGGTATGGCTAACATTTCCTGAGGCTAGCCAATAAACAAAAATAAATTTACCAATACAAAAGAGTATCACAGACGGTTCCTTAGGACAAACCGTCTATGATACATCAGCTATTACAGATGGTTTCATCTATAAATCATCTGTGATAGCCAACTATCACATATGATTCTGAGTTAATAACTGTCTGTGATAGTCTACATCATAGATAGTTTAAATGATCTCAAATATTTACTGACCCATAAACTCAGATGGCTCATAAAACTGTCTATGATGATGTTTTTAAACCGTCTGTAATGACTTTTTTCTGTATAAGTGTTAGAGACAACTGAGGCTCAGGGTCGCTGATGCTCTTAATCTATCCATTGCTTCAAGCATGGAGAACCTCAAATCAAGCCGCTACAACTCCAGAAAATCCTCTTCACGCAAAGTGGTTTGATCCAATTGCACTTTGACAAATCATAAATATTTGAAGCAAGGAGCTGGAGCCAGGCCAAAGAAGCCTTATTTTTCCGAATATTTAGATGGAAATATATACTCTCTCTATTGATTTTTATAAGACGTCTACATATTTCGATATTTCAAACTTTGTAGTGTTTGACCAAAAATTAGATCAACAATATATAGGTTTAGTGACACAAAAGTGGCACCACTAGATTTGCATTTGAATATACTTTCATATGCTTATGATTATGTAGTTATCAAGAACAGTTAAAGTTCAGATTTGAAGATCATACTAAGTCAAACCGCGCCTATAAAAATTTAGTGGTAGCTGATCGTAGCACCGACCGAAGCTCATTGGGATATGATAAAACCGGCCGAAAAGCGTTAATGCTTGAATGATGCATGATGCTATGATTGATATTTTACAGTAAGTACTCCACATGAAGGTGTCAAGCGTGAATAACCTTCCGTTCTTTCCTGCGAGGTGTGGCACACTGGTTTCCTTTTTTAGCAACCCTGAATAAAGGATACAAGTACAAATCTGAGCTGCATACTTTGTCTGAATAAAGGCTGCAAGTACAAATCTGAGCTGCACACTTTGCCAGTGAAGCAGCAAACAATTGAGGCCGGCAAAAATATTGCTCTGACTACTGCATGTCTTGGTGTCATTGTGCCAGTTATAATTAACTACATCGAAAATGATTATCAATGTGTGAAGTACAATTTCCCCCCAAGGGTTTAACCTATTGGCACAAAATTATGTACGTCATGGGATCAAATTACGGAAAAAATTCACCAATTGGTTATCATTGCGAAGTACATGATGCACCAACGAGGACTATTTCTCCTAGAATCAAAGTACTATAAATTTGGATCCCAACGAGCGATGAAAAGGAATTAATCTAGCTTGTAAGTGAAAATGTGGCCAAAATTTATCTAAGAGCGCATTTTAATTTATAGTACTAGCTAGTATCAACCCGTGCAGCCTTACTGACTACATGTTTAATACGTTGTTTTTTTGTAAATTTAATTTAATGCCAATGTACATGAATATGTTTTACTTGTAAATTTGGGATGTTGTAATTTTTTAATTAAAGATTCATAATTTCTCACTATAATTTCATATTTATATATATTTGGATTCTGCACCTTCCTTATAAATTTTAATTCTGAACACACATATTTGACACTATACTTTCATTAAAAATTTTAGTTCTGAATTATGTTTACTTGGATAGCATATGTTTTTTCAAAATTTAATTTCAACTTTCTATATATTTGATGACCACATTTTAAATTTTAAGTATAAATTATTACATATTGAAATACCATAGCCAATTTTTGGATATGTTAATTCTGGTATTTGAATACCCCATATATATATATATATATATATAGGAAGCCTCTTTTCTACTCCCGGGTGTAATTACACCCTATATCGTATCTCACAACGTAGGGAATATCTCACGTAACGAGAAGTATATACATGTAGTATACGAGTATTTAAGACTATATAGGTGGTATGAATAATTTTTCAGAGGTGTTATGTACATTTTTTTCAACATACTCTTTTTTATGTACGTATATAAAGGTATTTACAAAATACGCTAAAAACTATGGACTCCCTTGCAATTTTTTCGTGTGGTTCACATTAGAATATCTTATAATTAGTATATGAGTATACCTAAAGTGATAAAGGAGTATTTCAAATTTATTTAGGTGGTATATTAGAGGTGGGTGTAATTACACCCGGGAGTAAAAAGTATTTTTCATATATATATATATATATATATATATATATATATATATATATATATATATATATATATATATATATATATATATATATATATATATATATATATATATATATATATATATATATATATATATATATAAACCATACACTGGAACTTACAAGCAAGAATTGCTCTATCAATCACCATCTACTTTAGACATATCTTCAGAAACCTTTTTCAAATCCAAAAGTCCACTATCTTCTTACAAATTAGTGGATTAGGAGGGGCACTTTTGTGTAGAAAAAGAAAGAGCATGGCAATCTTTCAAACTTGCTTTCGAAATGTGAAATATTTATACAAAGGGGGATTGATCAAGACAATACAGCAAGGTTGGTTATCTAATTGGCCAGTCAAACATGAGGTGGTTCATAGATCTTTGGGCTTCCATCATCAAGGAATAGAGACTTTACAAATAAAAGCAGGGAATTGGGACTCCATTGCTGTCATTTTATATGTATATGGTTACAATTATTTACATTCCCAATGTGCTTATGATGTAGCACCCACTGGATCTTTAGCTAGTGTGTATCATCTTACGAGAATATAGATATATATGTATATGTATATATACATGTATATATATCTACGCACATACATACGTACACACACATACGTACATTTCAATTTAATTTATTTGTGAGATCTATGTAACGATTGTCACGCTATATATATATATATATATATATATACTACTTAAAAATGGAAGTTGGTGGCAGTTCGTCCATTCTCCACAGGTCTTTCTCCCGCAACTGCCAACTCTGCCTCACTCCACCCTCGATTCTTCTGCACCCCTCGCTCCGCCCCCGCGCCGCCGCCACCTCCCGCTTCTCCGCTCCGCCAACGCCTCCTCCTCCCCACCATGCGCTGCCGCCGCCACCTCCCGCTCCTCTGCTCCGCCGACGCCTCCTCCTACCTACCCCGCGCTGCCGCCGCCTCCCCCTCCCCACCCCGTGCTCGCCTCCTCTGCGGAAACCGCTCTGCCCTCGCCTCGGCTGCATCTCCGCTCCGCTCTGGCCTCCTCCTCCCCCGCTCCTCTGCTCCGTTGCCACCTCCTCCTCCCAACCCTGCGCCGCCGCCGCCTCCACTCCACCCTCTCCTCCTCCTCCCCCACTCCGATCCGCCCTCGCCTCCTCCTCCCCACCCCGCGCTGCCGCCTCCCCCTCCTCCCCCCGCTCCTCCGCTCCGCCCTCGCCTCCTCCTACCCACTCCGCGCTACCGCCGCCTCCTCCGCTCCGCCCTCATCCGCTGCATGTAAAAGAAAAATTATATTTACCGTACAATCTATACCCATGTCTCACCTTCTTTTAAGATTCCATTGCAACGCACGGGCACCCTACTAGTGTGTGTGTGTGTGTGTGTGTATAGGACGTTGAAATGGGGCACCATGGTGTAAGGGCACCAAGTCTATTTGTCTTTGGATTGCTTTTAGATTTGTGCAAGTGGAATGGAAGTAATTGATTTAGCATGTTGAATCAATCATACATGGAAAGTCTTAATCATGGAGTCTGGGCACCATGGTACCCCTGTTATTTATACTATATATATATGCTATGATCTGCTCGTGTTGTTTCATTCATCTATGTGATTTATGTAATGATTATCCTATGCTATATATACGTGATTTTGCTTGTTTTCAGAGGGCATGGCTAGCATATCCTGAGGCTAGCCGAAAAACAACAAATAAAATCGCTGTTGAAATAGCTATCACAGACGGTTCGGTGTTCCAAACCGTCTGTGATATGAACGATATCACAGATAACTTTTTTTATTATTTACCATCTGTGATATGGTGTATATCACAGATGGTTCGGAACCTGCGATATGAACCATATCACAGACGGTTAATAACAAAAACCGTCTGTGATATCGCTCATATCACAGACGATTTTTATTAAAAACCATCTGTGATAGTTGAGTATCACAAACGGTTTTTCTGGAAAACCGTCTGTATTGTAAGTTATCACAGACGGTATGGAAGCCGTCCGTGATAATCACCTATTATCACTGACACATAAATGTAGATGGTTCAAGAACCATTGTGATGACGGTTTTGAACCATCTGTGACGACGGTGTCTACAGTAGTGTTGGCATTTAAACTTCTACGCAATCATGCGTTCTCCTCAATCCCCACACTGCTACAGAAAAGGTCATCATAGAGAGTTCAAAAACGTCATCACAGACGGTTTCATGAGCCGTCTAAGTTTATGGGTCAGCAATGACATTAAGTCATCACAGACGGTTTTAGACTATTATAGACGGTTATTAATTCAGAACTGTCTGTGAAAAGTTACAACATAGACGGGTTTTTAAAAGAGCCATCTATGATATGTCAGATATCATATACAGTTTTGTAAACTAACTATTTGTGTTGTGACTTATCACAAACAGTTAATACAAAAACCATCTGTGATAGTTCTTTGTACAGTAAACAAATTCTATTTTTCAACTAGCCTTAAAAATGCTAGCCATGCCATTTGAAAACAAGCAAGTAGATCATAGAATTGCAAATCTTATAGGACATGATAATCATTACATAGATCTCATAAATGAATTACATGTAAATGAGTTATAATTGAATGAATTACAATTGAATCAAATGTTTGAATATCTATTAATTGTTGTCACCAGAGTTGAACTATCCCTTCGAGTCAATGACCTCCATCATTAAGAAAGTGGAAAGCTATCCTCAAATATTGGAGAGTTCGTTAAGATTGAATGTACTTAAGTTGGTTGTCATGCCCAATCGTTAGGAGGAGTAAAGTCAGAAACTAGACAATATAAAGTCATAACTCACTACTTGTTCTTGATTTAAATAAATGATGCCCACATATTTCATGGTAACACTAACATATTCTTGCACACTCCATAATTTAAATGAGATAGGGACAAAGTCAGATCGCATATCATACATGACAGCTAAAATTATGCCTGTCGGAGTAGTGGTTGTTTTAATATACCCTTCTAATGAGATCTTGTAGCAATAATATATGCCAAGATGAGAAAACAAGAACCATTTGTCCAATAATTCTTCTAGAAAGTAGTCAGGCTGTTCATATTGGTATTTCTCAATAACTACAAGAGGAACATTAAAGCACTGTACACTTGGGCTTCAAAGGGCATGAAGTAAATCACACACTCCAGTGTGTCAGGTTCTATAAAGTAGGTCATAACTACTATCTCTTTCTCCTCATCATGCTACGTGTTGGGTTTGTTGTTGCCTTAGGTGTAAAAGAACCTTTGGGTTGCCGCACCCTTTATTTATGTGGAATGAAAAACAAATGAAGCCCAATTGTCTCTTGTTTTCTCATCTTGGCATATATTATTGCTACAAATCTCATCGGAAAGGTGTTTTAAAACAACTACTACTCTGACTGACATAGTTTTAGTTGTCAAGTGTGATATGGGATCTGACTTTGTCTCTAGCTCATTTAAATTGTGGGGAGTGCAAGGCTATGTTAGTGTTACTATGGAATATGTGGTCATCGTCCATCTAAATCAAGAACAAATAAGTTGTGACTTTATATTGTGTAGTTACTACCTGAGTGTCAAAAGAGAAGCCGTTCTCCGATCTCGAAGGACCTCCATGATGGTCATTCGGTTCCCAAGCTATCTCCGGTGTCGGTTTCATTCTATTTTCATTGAACATTATTTTCCTTAGAAAGTATAACGCATACATGCATGTATGCACATACATTTTCGTGAACTGAAATACGACACTAATACTACAGTCTGAGCATAGCAAATTGAATCACACTAGCATGCTTCTATACTTAGAATTGTTTAATCAATCATTTTTACAGAACCTTGATCACAGAGTGATGATCATCTAGGATTATTCAAGTGGACATACTTGACATAAAGAAAACCCTATTCATACTAATGTTTGGGCCAATCCTATTATTCTAGTTTATGAACAGTAGTAACATTCATGTAGAATTTCATTTTTCAAGTTGTATTCTCTACGCATGTCAAATATTACATTTTTACTTGCCTTTTATTAGCAAAGGAATCCCAAATGAATTAACATATGGCAGTTTATTAAATTGGATCACATATGAAAATGTAGCATAACACTCATGCACATATCAATCATTCATACATGTCATAGCACTCACATTCATACATGATGCACACCTTGACAGATGGAGACGGGGAGCTAAGAGGAGGAGCCACGCAATGGGGAGTCGAGGAGGACACTATGGCGATGGGAAGCTGAGAGGAGGAGCCACGCAATGGGGAGTCGAGGAGGAGGTGGCGAATGGGGAGTTGAGAAGGCACGTGGGTGTGTTGGAAAACCTAAGTGTGCGGTGATTTATGTTTTCACCCCTGTATATATATAAGATTAATACCACAAATGATTTTTTAAAAATAACCGTCTGTGATATGTATGATTTCACAGACGATTATTGTTAATAACCCTCTGTGATAATTATAGACATCATAGATGTTTTTTAATCCAAAATGTCTATGATACATCATAGACAAGAAACGTCTGTGATAATTATGTATCACAGATGGTTTTAGCCATCGCTAATAACATAGACGATCATGCTTGTAAAATCGTCTATGATAATTACAACACTAACAGATTCTGGGAACTACCTGTGATGAGACATCTAATATAACATTCTCTGTAGTAGTGCTAGTGACTCCGATTCTTCAGTCATTTGTCAAGGCATTGATTTGTGGTTCGAGCTTTGTCATCGTGCTACGCCAAGCGGGCCTTCTCCCCCACCCAACATTGAATAGTACTTTACCTTTTCTGTGCTTGATGCCAAAGGGAAGAGATCGTAGGTGTGAAAGAGTTGGTTATAGAGGGGTAGGAATTCTTTTGAGTTGTTGAGCCATGTACTTTATCATTCCTTCTTGTATCTTGTATCTTGTGTACATATGATTCATGTTTTGGGTACCTATATACTCTATGCTTGTAATGTATTGATTATCTTCATATTTGCATCATTTGAAGTCCACTTGTTTCATGTGCATGCATTTAAGGGGTGCTATACTTTGTATTGTTTTAGAGCTTGTATGCCATCAAGTCATATATTATATCTTGCTTGTGCCTATTGAGACTTTGTTGATTTCATGCTTTATGAAATCCTTATCCTTGTGTTTGGGTTGGTTGTCAGCAATCACAAAAAAGGAAATTATAAGCATCTAGAGCCTAATTTGTTGATTATATGGTTTTGGTGATTAATGACCCCTAAATCATTAAGACTAACTTTGGTTTGAGTGTTGTTAAGATATATTAGGTCTAAATGATAAATATGGGTTGTTCTTGGACTTTTGTGGATCTCTGTGTATGCAAATGTTGGCAAAGCATGTTCTTCATGAAGATTAAGGACCTTGTAGCTAGGAATGATCCAAGGAGTTGAGTGTGGGTCATTGTAGTTGATAGGTTTTTGTTTTTGCTTTGGCATTACTATTAAAGGGGTTCGAGGCTAGTAGCTTGAGTTTGGTTAGGTTAGTAACTAGTTGTGGTGCACACTAGGTCCTTTTAGCTTAGTTTTAGGTAGAGATTGCCAAGGATTGAATTTTTGTTGTGAGGATTGCAAAGTTTGGATCAAAAATCAACTAAGTCAAAAAACTCAATGGAGGTGGAAGTTTGGATCAAAAATCAACTAAGTTAGAAAACTCAATGGAGGTAGAATATCCGGGTCAAGTGTATATGCATCTATCTAGAAAGGGTGTTTTCTATGTTTCTGAAATTTTACACACAGGCGGATAATCTGGGTCAACCCATACCATTAGGGTGTACCATTAGTTCAAAGAGGGTGTTTTTGGTGGCTGTGGAATATTACACAGAGGTGTATTATCCGGGTTGAGACGTACCATTGAAGCATATCATCTATTCAAAGATGTTGTTTTTGGACAAGTTAAGAGGTGGGCGATACGGCCTGAGGTATATCATTGGTCCAAAAGGGTTTAATTTGAGTGAAGCACTAAGGAGGATGATCCGGGTCAAGGCGTATGGCTCCACAAGATGGATACACTAAGGCAAACGATACAATCTAGGTGGATGATTCGGGTCACATGGTTTTTTCGGGTCGAAACGTATAATCCGAGTCGGCATAAGGGCTAGTTGTTGAATTGTTGGAGCTGACGAAAATTGAACTAAGGCAGATTATCTGAGTCTATAGTCACTTTTAAGAAAATATATCAAATGGCTAGTTTTTGAATAGAGAGGCTATATAAGTGGACCATGGGCATTCAAGTTAGCTCTTCTTGTGACTCCAAAACATTGTCTTGCATATTGGGGAGTTCAAGGGCTTAAGAGTTTCAAGTTGAGATTTTGAGAGTGTGAGAGGGTAGATTAGGCATTATTGTGCATCATTCCTAGTTGCTTGATCTTGTTAGGTTCAAGTGACATCCTTGGGCCTGTTACTCTTGGAATTCGGTGATTCCTGGTTGGCTTGGAGGCGTGCTCTTGTTGGTGACCTTCCAAGAAAGAGCTTGTGAAAGTCACCAAGAGAGTTGTAAAGGTTTGGAGTCCACCTATAGGAGCTATACTCTTACGAGAGTACTCCAAAGATGATTAGGAGAGATCATCAAATCTCTGAGACCTCAGTAAAAAATTCAACAGTCTCTTGTCCATTTTACATTTTCGCATTTAAGCTTATTTTTCTGTTCCTATATTACTAGACTTGTGTATGATTGAAATTTAGGTTGCAAAACTTTCTTAATATGTTTAGGAGTTGATTGAGCACACTAGCAAACCATAGGTTCTTAGGTTGGAGGTAGTTTCTAAGTTGCTCTAAATTTATTAAACTTAGTCTAGTTCAAAAAAGATACAGTTTCTAAGTTGCTCTAAATTTATTAAACTTGGTCTAGATCAAAAAAGATACTCAATTCACCCTTCCCCTCTTGACATCCAATTCACTTCATTTAAAAAGGGTTAAGCCTCTAGTAGTTCATTTTAAGCTTAAAGTCAAATACTTCGTAGTTAGTACATCCTCTTGTAGAAATTAATCTAACTCAGTTCACTTTGAAAGTCACACTTATGCCCCTGTAGCATGCTTAAGGAAAAAGTACTACCATTTGCAACTCCTAATTAATGAAAGTGTGGCTTTTACTTAGTGTTATATATAGTTCATTCCTTTTTTTCAAAATGGCTCTAGTTTTTGTCATATAAAAGGTGTAATATATGAGACGTATATATGGCATGTTTTAGAATTTAGGTGGCATTCAAACTTGCTTTAACCTAATGTAACGCCCCCGCGTTTTCTAACTAATCTAAACGCCGTTATTAGTGTTACTAATAACAATTAAGCAGTCAAAGCAACATGAGGGATTAAACTCTTTAATTCGATTCTCGTCGAGAGAATTCAACTTAACAAACACAATAAAAATAAACCAACCACAACTCATTTATTCATTATCACCATTACAATAGAGAACCAAATTACAAATGTGCTCTCAACTTGTACATATACATACCCACCGAATAGAAATGACATTGCATTAGAATACATTACATCTGTACATCAATAATAAAAGGAAGACGTAGTTACACTTAGGTCATTGCATACATAAGAATCTGCCGTTGAACCACCACCACACTGCTATTCCATTGTGAACAAATCAATAGTTAACACATCAAAAAAGGCCGAACAAAAGAACAAATAAAAAAAAATTAAGCGAAGTAAGGAAAGAAGATAGAAATTGCCGTCAGAGCCCTAAAGGTTAAGTTCAGGTAGGGCAGTCCGTTCACGAAGATATCTGACCGTCCGGGGGCCAGTCAGCACCTCTCACAACCATAGGATCATCATTCGGCATAAACAAACCTGACATTAATCCCCATACCATAGCAACTGGCCAAATACCCAAAACCCAAAAATATCATTTGGCCACTACAGTAGGGCTACAGTAAGGGACATCACGACCTCTCTGGATAACCCAGCCACCAAGCCACAGAGAGGATAGCAAAGCATCAAGAAAACACCACACAGTCACAAGCCAATTACCACACGCAGCCAACCGAGCAAAGGACAGGGAGAAGAAACATCACGGCTCTAGCAAGCCAGTTCTTCTTCCAGTCTCATTCCCCAAACCCTCAAACTCTTCGATCACAGAGCATCAGCCACCGCAGACAAGCACCAGGAAGCGCCAAACAGCAGTAGAAAGGCGGCAAGGGGGCCAACCGGGCCAACAAGCCGTAGCAGAGAAGACCACCGCCAAGGCCAGCCAGCATGCCCACGACTAGGAAAGCGACCACCGAGCACAAGTCGCCATGCCCAAAGCAACCAAATCAACCGGCAAAGGTAGCCCACCAATCACCCATAATATTAGCATCAATTTCAATATTAAACCTTGCATGGTCACACACAATAAGCCACCATTCATTGTCAACTAGCACCACTAGGCAACCATGAAACCATCATAGAAGATACCAACAGAGGGTAGAGGAAGAGAGTAGAGAGAGCAGAGTGTACTGAGGAGGTGAGCCACCGTGGTGTAGGGAGGGCACCGCACACCCGATGGCCATGGCATGCTCCCCCGGTGCATGGCTTGACCTCGAGCCCCGCCGGAGCCACTGACGACCACCCTTAGGTAGATCCCAAAGATCACAATGGACAAATCAAAATCTAGTATCAAATCGAAGAAATAGAGGAGGAGAGAGTAGAAGAGGAGAGTCAAGGGGGAAGAGGAAGCGCAAATCGGGGCCAACGGGCAAAAGCCCCAAAACTAGGGTTAACCTAGGGTTACCAGTAAGGGCAGTGAGGAGCTGGAGTCAGTGAGAGACCGGAGTAGTAGTAGTAGGGGGAAACCGCAATAACTGCGGAGAAGACGGTTGAGGCGAGGCACTGACGATGGGAGCACCAGGAGGCGACGAGTAGCGGCATCGCCATGGTGTAGCCGAGCCGAGGGAAGGCGGAGCATGGAGGAGCCATTGACGGAGACGCCAGAGCTAGGGAGGAGCCGAGGCGGCGCATGCCGGACCGGATCTGAACACGGGAGAGGAAGAGACAACCAAGAGAGAGAGAGAAAGCGGGGAAAGAAATGAGAGCGTCGGTGGAGAGAAAAAAGGAAAAAATAAAAATAAAATAGGCAAAATAAAATGTTGCAAGCTAGATTTTGCTAAATTTAGGGATCATCACTAAAAGAAGTGAAGCATAGAAAATTTGTCATATAATAGTTGTCACGAGTAAGGAAATTAAGCGGATGTTCTACAGACCGCGTAAGTGAATGTTAGCCGCATCAATGTGATAGAAATTCTTTTAGGTAGTAACCGAGACCTAGTAAAATCCTCGATGTCAGCATAATATTCTTAAACTTTTATGCATATAAATAATGTCAGTCGAATAAGGGCAAATGTTAGTTGACCAATTCAAATCAATAAGAAATCTTAGGAGCCGGTTATAAGCGAAGCGAGAAGCCAGAAACCCCACAAGCACACTTAGTAAAATTCACTTAATTAATTAGGCCATAGTATCTTTTCGACATCATAGATTAATCTCTAGTATGATTTACAGGAGAAGTGCTGAATCTTCAAAGGGAATTCTATCAGGGTAGCGAGGAGACTTAGAGCTTTACTGTAGACGTAGGCAAGCATTCCTTTGAGCAACTATTCTGCGTATATTCCATAAAACAAGTATTTTTATATGAATTCAGTATCACCTTGCATCAAAACTATGAAAAGTAATTAACTCAAGGAAAGGCTATAAGAAAGAAGGCAAAGGAAAGAGATAGATGGCAACTGACGGAGCAGTTGGCCACTTTGATTAATTAAGAAGGTGGCAGAGGTTGCCTTGGCAGGTGACAAAGGGGCAGGTTTGGGACCTTTGCATAAGAATAGAATGTAAGGAATCACAAACTTCATCTGTGTGAATAGACCGTACCAAACATATCAACCAACATCCCGTTTTGACGGACAGACTAGTAACTCTATTGAAGTATTATATTCTCCACATGGGTAAGTATTAATTAGGAGAAGAACCCACAAGAGCCGGACCAGCACCGGAGTGGGGGATCCACAGCCGCAAGAACCCAGAATTGGTAAATAGGCCAGAAGTGGGGGATGCGGATCGCAAGAACCCAGGACTGGTCAGAGACCAGAAGCGGGGTATGCAAAGGCGATATATTACGCAGATGGGTGCTGGTCGAGGGTCAGAAACCACCCCAGCCAACAGTTATGTCGCTTTCGATGGGTCTGCGTGAGGGTGGTACACCGCTCCAGGCTACCGCTTGTGAGTAACTGGGTGGAGATATAATATACTGAGATAGATGTAAAAATACTATACTCTGATCTGGGCACCGCATCTAAGGAAATGCGGATATCTGGGAGCCACCAGGATCAGAGTGGTGATGGGTAAAGTAGTACAAGCTTACGCAATGCTATACAAATCATGAATTCATGCCTGTTTCTGGGAAAGGAGAATTACGGAAACTTATTAGGGTTTTTGCTATTCATGCGTATGTTTAATAGTTTTCCAAAGTAATGAATCCAAAATCTTTCCCCAACTTAAAACCATTATTTTCTATAAATCTGAGATTAAGAATGGATATAAAAACGAGGGAGAATTAATAGATGTAGAACAGGAACATCTAGTGCATGTTTGTTATATAAGTTTGCTGAGTACTCTGTACTCACCCTTGCTATTATTTTCTTTGTTTAGAGGATAGCCAGCTGGGTTCGGACGGAGATGAGGCCTGTACAGAGGAGCCTTCCTCCTAGTGGGAGGGAGGTTGTATCGAGGACGAGCCATTTGAGAGTCACCCCATATACGAGGATTGGGATGACTAGAGACATAGGAGTAGCTCGGACTCTACCGTTAGGGTACTTGTGATATTAGTGTATTGTAGTGTATTCTCTCTTGTATAATTAGAATTCTGTACTAGACTCTTTCTTGGTATTGTAATATTTTAACTGAATAAGTTGTATGAAACTTTAGCCCTACATGGCAATGTGAATCTATGTAATATTCTATCTCTAATGATTGCAACACTCTGATGGGCTTATTATTCATTAGAGCGGTGTTTTATCGGCTAAAACGAATAATAATTCGTTGACTAGCATTATTATCTCATGGTAATAACGCGGGTCGTCACACCTAAGGCGCGGACGAAAGTGAGGATGATGGAGGTGAGAAAACAATATGTTAGTGAGATTGAAGCTTTATTCACAACGTTGAATTGTGATTTGTGATCCCAGTCATAAGTGTATCTTTTCCCTTCACATGATCATTGCGTGATTAAGCCGATGAAGTGATGGTCTTCGGCTTGAAAAATGTTCATAGTGGCAATGAGTTGAACCTGACATCTACCAATAGCAGTTATACTGTGATTCTTTGAACGCATGCAGCTCAGCGAGATCTTTTTTATTTTGCAAATTTGGCTACAAGACACTATTGCAAAATGTTGGTATTTGCTTAATTAATCATGGTTTAGCTAGAAGACACTCTAAAATGGTGGCTATTTACCATAACACACTGGACCAATTAAAATAAAATATTCCTATGTTGCAGAGAGAAAATATATCTCTCACATATGTCCAAATCGCCACTTATGTTCTTAATTCATAAAAATATTAATTAAGTCCAAAAATTCGAAGAAAAAACAGAGATTCCAAATAAAGTGTTTTGAATTCAAATGAATTATTGTTAGTCCGTGATTAAACTCTAATTTTAATCAAAATAAATAGCTTTTAAATTCAGAAAATGGGAAAAAGTCTTTTAAAAAATACATATTAATTCTAGAAAAATATCAAACATTCGGAAATGACATTCTAAATTAATTTTAGTAAAAAAATTAGGATGTTACAAGGTGAATAGAAGGGGAGGGATCGAGATAAGTTTTTATTATGTTTCTAAACAATTATACGCCATGAGAAAAATAGACATTTCACACACCTTGCCTCCCCTGCTTGTTGAAATAATATTATTTAATTTAATGGATGCAGTGAGTTATAGCAAATGGCCATAATTTTACAGTGTCTTCTAAATAAATCACGATTGCAGAGTGTCAAAGGGCAAATACCAATATTTTACGTGCGATGTCACGTAGCCAATTTTACCTCTCTTTTTTCCCATGTTCCGTAGATGTGCACCAATTAAGTTGTTGTGCAAGTGGTCATGGTACAAATCCCATATATGCTCATTAAAAACGAATGTGGGCATCTCTTTCTATGTATTATTCAGAAACAAACGTACGTAGATCACAGGAAATTTCTTCTAAACTTGTTTTTAATTTGGACGACCTCTAGATTTGCAACACTACTAATATACTTATCTGATTGATCAACCTTTCTTGGATTCGTGTTGATGGAAGCTGTCAACCGGCCGGTGCCATGCATGCATGTGCTTCCGTACGCAAGCGGAATCTCCTCCGCACTAGATGCGGCGTCGGACGAAAAAGGAAAGCCATGCCTATCTGATATCTGGATGTGGGGGACGTGTACAAGCTTTTCTATGTTTCTGCATGCATGGACCGATGCAATCTTTTGCTTTGCTTTATTCAGCAACGTACGTAGCCCCAATGATTCAGCAGCGATAATGATGCAAAGATTGCAGGTAAACTTGCATCTTTAATTAGTTTGGTCCTAACTAGGCGTGTTATGACCAGACACTACTTTTTTTTTAAAAAAAAGCTATATTACACACTTCTTCATGGACGGTTCTATAGAATAGTCAATGTAACAATTATCATAGATAATTTTTAAACATATTACCGTCTACATTACTAACGATGGCTAAAACCGCCTGTGGTACATAATTATCATAGACGGCCTTTATTAATATCAGCATACATCACAGATGGTTTTTAATCCGAACCGTCTGTGATAATACCACATCACCGATCCGTGGTATCTCTCTTAGGATTTCGATCTTACCCATCCATTCTCTCTGCATCGAACGGCAGACACTGGTCTCCTCCCACCTCTCGCCCATTACTACTCCCCCTCTCCCTTTCCCCCAAGTTCACTCTAAGAACTAACACTGATGAGGACATTTCCTACTACTCCTAGTTCATTCACTCCTTATTCCTACTTTCTCCTCCAAACCAAAGCGCCTCATCCCCTTGATAATGCCGACTACTACCATGAGCTCCTCCGCCTTCGGTTGTGACGCTACGGTTCACTGCATAAGGCACTCTTGTCGTAAGATTGTCTTGTGCAGTGTCACGACAGTGACACAACAGTGACGCTGCCGCCGCCTCTCCTTCATTGCCGGTGATATATCCCCCATCTGAAATTGTTGGATGACTAGGGTTTCAGCCATGTAAATCTTGATGCTCATGCGTGTGAAAATTAATTGTTGATGTCTTAGTTCTTGTAATGATTGATGGATGGCTAGAGTTTTGAACCTTGTTGAAATTCATGTTTTATTGTGGGATGAAGACATGCACACTGCTACAGACAGTCCTATCACAGACGGTTCAGAACCGTCATCACAAACAGTTCCTGAACCGTCTGAGTTTATGTGTCAGTGATAATAGGTGGTTATCACAGACGACTCCCAAGCCATCTGTGATAACTTACATTACATACGGTTTTTATAAAAAACCGTCTGTGATAGTCGACTATCACAGACGGTTATTAATAAAAACCATCTGTGATACTCGACTATCATAGATGGTTTTTTATAAAAACCGTCTGTGATATGGTTCATATCACGGACGGTTCAGTGTTCTGAACCGTCTGTGATATACATAATATCACAGACGGTTAACAACAAGGACCGTCTGTGATAGTCGACTATCACAAACGGTTTTTGTTACTAACCGTCTATGATATGCTTCATATCACAGATGGTTTGGAACACCGAACCGTCTGTGATATACACAATATCACAGACGGTTAATAGCAAAGACCGTCTGTGTATCATTCATATCACAGACTGCTCAGTGTTTGAAACCGTCTAGGATATAGATATCACAAACGGTTTTCAACACCGAACCGTCTGTGATAGCTATTGCAATAGCAATTTTATTTGCCGTTTTTCGGCTAGCCTCATGATATGCTAGCCATGATCTCTGAAAACAAGCTACATCATGTATATAGCACAGATGAATGAAACAAATGGCCAACAGATCACACACACACACACATATATAGAATGAAAATCGTTACACAGATTATCACATACGGTTCCAACCACAAACGGTCTGTGAAACCAATATATCACAGACGGTTCGTATTAATAACCATCTGTGAATTATCACAGATGGTTATTAACATGAACCGTCTGTGATTGGTGAGTATCATAGACGGTTCGTAATACCAACCGTCTATGATTGGTGAGTATCACAGATGGTTCATATATAGAACCGTCTGTGATAGTCCTTCACAGCCGGTTTATACCACAAACTGTCTATGATAGTTCACTCTATACCTGAAATTTTTCTGTTTTTGGCTAGCCTCAAGAAATTAAATAATGTTACCCATGTCCTTTGAAAACAAGCAAATACATACGCAAGCATAACAACACATTCAGATCTATTGCAGGATGACAAGCTAACGAGCCCTTCGTGGCACGATAGTGAGGCTGAACAAGACACACTTATGACACTTACGGCAAGAGTGTGTTGTTCAGCCTCCCGCCGTGCCACAACGAAGGCGCTAGCTCATGGCAGTAGTCGGCGTCGTCGAGGAACAGGCAAATACAGAGGCAAGCACAACAACACATTCAAATCTATTACAGGATAACAAGCTAACGAACCCTTCGTGGCATGACAGTGAGGATGAACAAGACACACTTACGACACTTACGGCAAGAGTATGTTATCCAGCCTCCCGCCGTGCCACAACGGAGGCGCTAACTCACAGCGGAGGGGAGATGCAGGAAGCTAGCTAGTGGATGAACTCACACGTGACTAGTACCGGTGGAAAGGTAGATGGGAAGTTATTAATAAGGGCTGAGCAGTGGGAGGAACTGGTGCCTACTATTCGATGTGGAGAGAATGGACGGGTGAGATCAAAATCCTGGGTATACGCCATGGATCGGTGACATGTGATTATCGCAGACGGTTTGTTACATGAACCGTCTGTGATAATGAATATCAGAGACGGTTTGTTATACGAACCGTCTGTGTGTCTCACTTATCACAGATGGTTCGTATTAAGAACCGTCTGTGATATTAATACCAGAGACAGTTTGGAATACGAACCGTCTGTGATATTAATATCAGAGAAGGTTTGGAATATGAACTGTCTGTGTTAATGCTTAAATATGCGCGCCCTAATCCAGCTCTTCTACACTTTCCTCTCTCTCTCTCGTCTTCTTCATCACCAGATTTCTCAATAATGATATCTAATATTTTTTTGATCTTCTTCCTCTCATCTATCCATCATGAGTTGCTCGGACGCAACCTTACATAGGCAGCCAACAATTTACGTCTGGAGCAGCTCCTCCGCTGACGCCCTGCTCTCTTTCCTCAACTCGCTTCCATCCGTCAGCTGGACCTCATCATCCGCCGTCGACGGAGGTGTCTCGTTGCCGCTCAGGAAAGGGAAATCGCCCTCAGCCTCGTTCTTCTCTGCAATGTGCATAAAGCGGAGGAAGCTCTTGCGGCAGTGCAGAGACACATGGATAACCTTGCCGATCAAGCAAAATCGGCCGATTCTGAGGAAGCTTATCATGGCATTCTCTTTGAGATTATGGGCTATGCTAATGATTTGCCCAGGCTTGAGGAGGAAATGGAGAGGGCAAGGACAATCTTCACGACATTCGAGAACACAGCGGCTGATCCTCCAACTCCAGAAGTCGAAGAAGAAGCATGTGAAGCCCAGAAGATTAAAATTTGGGAATCTCTTTTTTTTAGACTTTTGTAATAAATTTGCCTTGAATTTGACTCTCGTCTCAGTATAGTTTCTGTAGTTCATACGACAAAGGTTTGTGTTGTCTAGATTACCATAGATGGTTTGTATTAAGAACCGTCTGTGAAAGTTCACAGATGGTTATTAACACGAACCGACGGTTCATGTTAATAACCGTCTGTGAAAATATCACAGACGGTTGCTAGTATAAACCGTCTGTGATAGTTTAAGCACAGACGGTTCCATATGAATATCACAGACGGTTCCGTATGAACCATCTGTGATGTACCCGTCCAGTATAGCCTCTTTTGTAGTAGTGGCACCAAAGTTTAGAGCTTTTTACGGTTCTAGCCCCTGGTGGCGCTTTTTTTTGCAGGTCTGGCCTCTTGTGTGGTTATTTTGCTTTTCTGGCCCCTCTTCCGGAGCGCCGAGGCTGCAGGAGGTCCTTGCAGTACTCTTATGAGTACAACTTACGACCATGACTCCTTTACCAGGGCGCCTCAACCATACCGTCTCGACCACAACACTTTGACCATAGCAAAAAAGCGTCATCAGGGGGGCAGAACAGTAAAAACTTCCAAAGTTTACTGCATGATGATCTTGTTCTCATAAATAGGGCTGCTTTGGTTCATCTACATTTATGAGGACGCGAGAACATAATCACAGATGGTTATTAACTAGAACCGTTTTTAATAATAGACTATCACAGATGATTCTCGTTAAATATCTGACATATCACATATGGTTTTTTTTTGAAAAACTGTCTGTGTTGTTACTTATCATAGACGGTTTGAGAGTCATCTGTGATAACCACCTATTATCACAGACACAAATTCAGATGGGTCAGAAACCGTCTGTAATGACGGTTTTAATCCGTCTGTGATGACCCTTTCTGTGGATGAAGGTGCTATGAATTAATGAAGTGTAATCATATCATTTCAAAAATTAATTTGTTTAACCTATAGTTCACGAATTCCATTGGTGTTGCCTCCATAATAAATATCCTTTAGAGGATTGCTAATAATTAATGAAAATTTTTGGTACACCACCTTATCTTTTGGACGTCCATCTTGTGATATGATGGTTAGGATCTTAAGTGGTGACCTATCACCATGGGTCCATAGGTAATAGGTCACCTAATTCGTATATGATCTTTTAGAAGGTAACACTATCTTAACCTAATATTTATGGGTATATCATATTTGGAATGAACCAACTCTTCTCATGGAAAAATGTCAAAAGGTGTTTTATGTTAGTGGTCGTGTTGCCGACGGTCAATCACAATCATCACCAGAACATAGTATGTAAGTCCTCCAAAGTATGCTCTCAACTTTATTGATTGGTGACATGAACATAGAATAAACCAAATGAGACTAAACTATTCGTATTATGCCTCATAGGTCTGGTTTAGGGAAAGTATAGCTATCATCAGAAACAATTAATCCACGAGGTTAATATGAATCAAACATGCAATATTCAAAGCCAATGCAAGGGGACGCTAGCTCTTGCTCATGGTCGTCTTCCCCTGCACTCCTTCTCCTTCTCACATCCGCGGTTGTACTTGTTGGCAGCGGCGTCGGGGCGGTTGAGCGACGGCTTGCCGGGTACGTGGTCAGCGTTCAGGCCACCGTAGCTTATGTGGTTGTCGGAGGCGGCCTCCTGAACGGCGCTCAGGAGGAGGAGAGCCACCAGGGACAGACCCAGGACGGTCAGGTGCAGGTTAGGTTTGGCCATGCTGAATTGGAGTGATGGGCATGCAATTTTGTTTCCCTCTTTAATTTGTTGTTGGTGAATTGACAAGATTCTGAGGGTTACTGATTTATAATGCCTCATGAGTTGAGAGATGGGTGGAGGAGAGGGTGTTTAGGGGTAGTGCTGGTGGTGATCGATTGTAGGAACTTCCATACAGTGAGTGGTAGCTGTGATTTTCTAAAAGTGAGTTCTCCACGTGAGATGATATGAGAGAAAACTCTTGACCGTACCGCATAAGTAGCTACAAGCGGAGAAAATACACAAGCCATAAAGACATAGGTTTGTGACACTAGATCATTTATATCCATTTCTTCAGCAGACTCAATTCTCCAACTTTTAATTTGATTGCAAATGTGTGATTTCTTGTACAAATAATGATCAGTTACATTTTATTCTTTTTTTGTCAGGCCCTTGGGAAAATTAAGTGACCTAGAGTAGCTCATGTTGGGAATTTTTTGTATGGATAATCCCTTTTTTATTCGAAAATACATAAATATACCCGCGAGAAAATTTTTTACAAAAATAGTCTCCAGTCGCCGCCCCATTGGGCGACTTCTGCCTTTCGCCCAACCGGGAAGCGACAAAATATCTGTCGCTCGGTGATTGAGCGACTGCAAGTAGTCGCTTTCCTGTTAAGCGACTTCATAGTAGTCGCCCAATGGATGGGCGACTTATAAGCGCAGTCGCCCAATGGATGGGCGACTTTAGTCAATCCCCGTGAATTTTTAGAGTTTTGTCAATTTTGTAGTTTTAAACTGGAAAAAAATATGGTATAGTTGTAATAAAAGGTTATGTTTATTGTATGTTGTAGGTGCATTAAAAATTTTGAGAAATTTTTTTTAAGAACAATTGACTGTAGAACGTTTGATATATACATTGGTAAGTGATATTTTTATGTTACTAAAAATTAGTGTACCAAGAGTATGTTAATATTGTTAAATGACTTGCTATCTGAATCATTGAATGCGAACACACGAAATAATAACCTTATGTGAATAGAAATAAACTTCATAACATGCCGCGTACAATTTTATTACATGCATAACATATAGCATGATATGCGACTAACCCACCCAACTGCTCGTAACATTTTGTCTACTGGGTGTAGCGTGGTTGTTTCCCCTTTTTATCGCGCCTTGAAGATGGCTCCGCTGCATCCTTTTTCCTGTCATTCTTGGACTTGAGAGCTGCCTCCCGAGCTTCAAGCTCTTCCTCCTGACGCTTGATGGTGCTTCACGCAGACTTAGCTGCTCCCGCCTCGTTTGCAGCTCATCCTCCTTGCCCTTCAGACGGATTTGGTCCACCCTCACGCGGCGCTCTTGCTCACGCCGCATCTGTCGTTCCACCTCGCGAGCCTGAGTCATCTTGACAAAGTATTGTCCTTTGTTTTCCACCTCCACTGCCCGGTTCTGTGGCCATGCCGGCGGCACCCGATCCACCCATTCGATGAACCTGCAAGCCTATGTGTGGCGTGGTAGATGTCATGGATCAAGTTGAAAAACGATAACGAGAAACAAATGATTTAGTTGTTGTCGTTACCACGAAGTCGTCATCCAGGTCTGGACACTTGAAGAACCTACGGCCGTATTTGGCTCGTTGTACTCGATCCGTCCAGACTCCCAACATCGTCCTAAAGCCGCAATGGCACTTCGGGCGCTCATGCCATTCCGGCACTCCAAATGGGTCGGACCTCCAGGAAGACATTGTTGTGTAGTAGTATTGTGAAGGCTTGAGGAGGAGATGTGGTATGGAAGACATAGGAGGCCTTTATGTAGGCAGGTTATCTGGTGCAGTGGGCATAGTCCATGGAGAGGAGGTCGTACGAATCTTTTCGCTTTTTCAGGATTCCAGTGTAGCAATAAATGTCCCTATGTAGGCTTTTCAGAGCCTGTAGCCTGTATTTCTGAAACAACAAGCAAAGGTGACATGAAAACTCACTGGAAAGGATACATGCCTATGACGTGAACACTCACTGTAAAGGCTACAGCCTACGCCCCTATTTTGTTGGTTTCTGTAGTGATAGGCCTGGATTATCCTCAGGATTCCAGGGTAGCAATAAATATCCCTATGAAGGCTTTTCAGATCGTAGCCTTTATGTAGGCAGTTTAGCTGGCATGTGTTGTAATCTGACTGAGCAAAGCTGCCCCGTTTTGTCATATCACTGCGTAAAGCTGGCATGTGTTGTCATCTCACCGAGTAAAGCTGAGCGCTTTTGTCATGTCTCTGGGCAAAGCAGCCCTCTTTTGTCCCGCCATTTGATATAAATAGCACGGTTGAGGTCCCATGAAGTTGTAGCCAGAAAACCCTGTAAATCGAACAAAGAAGTACCTTCTATTTCGTGGTGGAACATACCATGGCGGAAGATGAGGGGCCAGTCGGATATGGGTCACCGAAGGAAGACCTTCCGTTGGAAAGGAGGGAGATGTTCGGTCCACAGTACCGCTTGGTACCAAGCCGGCGTGCGCAACCAGCGTGGCCGAAATGCAGACACAATGAGTACGTGGTCGTGCAGGTCCTGGAAGGGCCGAACGATAGCGGGCGCCGTTTCTTCCGATGCCCACGCTCCGGGGTACAAATTACTAATAGTACATTTTTTATTGCTTATGGACCCTCCATGTTTACTGTCCTTTTTCGCAGATGGCGAAATGCGACTTCTCCCGCTGGATCGACCCTCCTCATGAACGGTATATTGACCGTTATGTGGGTACTTTATGGGACCGAATAATGGACTTGGAGTACCGAATGGGGACTCTCAATGAGGAGAACAATGAGCTCCGCCAACAGATGCAACGCGAGAGAGGAAACGAGGAGGTCGTGAATATAGGAAGCTCTTATGATCCCACATGTTGCTGCGCGAACCCGAGCTGCATATGTGCATGCCACTACAACGACGGCCAGCCACGTCCGAGGCGGCCCCCTCAGCAATTCTCCATGTGGGTGCCACGAGGCTCGTTTGGCATGTAGGTCACGAGGGTACCGAATGTGTTGATGCTGTGGCGGTAGGACTGTTGTGTTGATGTTTTGGGTGTAGAACTTTCCATAAATTCTGTCTGTATGTGCAATGTATGTGTTGTTTCGTGTTGTAAGTGCATGACGCCTTCATTTTCTGTGACCTTCATATTCTGTGCCCTCTTTCCATAACGATGTAATGTGCAACGTTGTTAAGCATGTGATGAATTGGTTGTTATGTACGTGGAGTTGTTATCACAAGGCAAAAAAAAATGCAATACTTAAATGGTACATACTTAAATGACATTGTAAATAAGTGCATTACAGAAAAGGGATGTAACATACAAGGTTTACAAATGGTACATGAAATTTAGCATGCATTACAACACCAACTACTGATCCGGACATGCATTGCATCGTCTAGCTGTGTGCCCCTCCTGACCGCATCGCCCACAACGTGCATCAGATGTTCCAGCTTGTGATTCGTCCATGTCATTTCTAATACGTCGGCTCTGTCGCCGACTCTTCCCACCCTTCAGCATGTTAATATCCGGAACCCAGGTCCTCACTGAAATGTCCAAAATGGTGAAGTTTTCCACCGCCCTGAACCCCCGGAGCTCCCCACACCAAGCTTGCAGTATTCTCTCCTTAAAAAAGTACTCGGACACGAAGTTGGAAGGATCCATGCCCACGGTTCCGCATGCAGCGAGGACATGAGAGCATGGCCTGTGTAACAACTTAAGCTTGTTGCATGTGCAGTTAGGTTCGTTTGCATGATCTCCAAGGCATACCTCGTGAGTAATAAGTGAACGAGATGTCCCAAATCCGGCTCTGTCACGGAGTATCACCTCGAAACGATGCTCCCTGTTGCCCATGACATGCACTGTGTGCAATTGACCCTTCTGTGCCTTCGTCTCCATGTACGTGGTAATTTTTGACGAATACAGGGCTCCGGGATTGGCCGCATGAAGTGCGGCACTCGCGTGCCTCTCCCTGAAGTAGCAGATTGTGCTGTGAAGAACACCTTCCACGATGGCGACAAGGGGCTGAGAACGGAGACCCCTGAGAACCCAATTGTACACCTCGGCAAGGTTACTTGTCATTATTCCGTACCTTGCGCCATCCGTGTCGTGCAACAACGACCACTTCTCCAATGGTTCCCCCTCGATCCACTGCGAGAAGCACTTGATGTTTCGCGCGCTCCTCCTTCTTGGACCACTTGGGTTAGACTCATCGATTGCTGCCAAGCATTGCGGTTGTGCCGCCCAGGAATGACCGGCCCCTTGCTCCTCTCGTCGACGTTCTTCCTGGTGTGCTCATCCAACAACCCCCATAAAGCATCAAATTTTCTTTGCTGGTTCTGCCTAGCCAGCCTCTTGAATAGCTTCATCAAAGATTGTTTCGGGAATTGCTTGAAAAAGTTTGCCCCTAAGTGACGACTGCACCACCGGTTCCTCATGTCCGGCCAAGGAACGCTCTCCTCAGGGTCTTCTTGAAGTTTTCGTATCGCCTTTATAATCCCGGCGTGGCGATCATGGATTACGCACACACCAGGACGGCTGCCTACAACTCCAGCCTTCACATGTCTGAGAAACCACAGCCAGCTCTCATAATTCTCGCTCTCCACAAATGCAATAGCCAGCAGCAATATTTGATTGTTACCGTCAACGCCTATGGCCGTCAGGAGCTGCCCTTTGTATTTGCCTGTCAAGAAGGTCCCATCTACAGAGATCACTGGCAGCATGTGCTTGAATGCTTCAATGCTAGCACCAAATGCAAACAATGCTCTCTGCAACACTGCAAATCCCGGTGGACTTATGGACGGCTTCTCGTGCACGGCGATGTACGTGCCCGAGTTCCTTTGTTGCAACACCTTAAGCATACGAGGAAGGTTGTCGTACGCCGCCTCGAAAGTGCGAAAACGTTTTTCCAACGCCTTTTGCTTGGCACGCCACGCCTTCGCGTAGCTAATCTTATACTTGAATTTATTCTCGATAGCTACCACAATATGCGTTGCCGCAATATCTCTCTTCTCCACTATCTCCCCATACATCAAATTGGCTATAAATCCGGACGTCAGGTTACGATGCCTCGCCAAGACAGTGTTCAGAATGCAGGAGTGCGGCTCCACCTTGGACACAATCCAGTGAGTGTCATACTTCGGTCTACGTGCGTGCACCCTCCAAGGACAACCAGCCTGCTCGCACTTCACAGTGTACTGCTCCTGGCTTGATTTGACGACGCGAAATGTCCGTTGCATTGAGAGGGCCCAAAGCTTGATGGCATCCTGCAGCGCTTCCTTGTCAGCAAATGTAGCAAGCACCCGAACCTCTGTCTCATGATACTCCCATGGTGATTCATGCTCATCATGGGCGGAAACACCCTCCGCATTAAACCGGTTCCATTCCTGGGGGATAGGAACTTCTTCATCATCCGAACTATCCTCCTCGTCGTCCTCTACAGCTTGCTCTTCATCACATGCCCTCTGGTCATCAGATTTCATCTGCTGCACGATATACTCATTATGCTCTCCTTCATCTGCTTGCCCAGTTCCGTCTCTATAGCTTGACAGCTGTAACTCTCCTCCATGTATCGCATCGGCTTGCCCAGTTCCCTCTCTATAGCTTGACAGCCGTAACTCTCCTCCATGTACCGCATTGCCTTCATCACGAGCAACTTCATCAGCTCCACCAACGTGCGGCCCGCCCGAGCTGCTAGCACCTCCCGAAGCATAGGCGGACGCACGAGCTTGCGCAGCTGCTTGTAGTGAGCACGGTTGCACAAGCAGGACACACTCTATCCACGGCGCCGGCACCCTTGCACAAATCCCTTCCACGAAGCTGAGCGCACCAATGTCTTCAACTCCCATCTGATGTCAGTGGGAGACCAGCTCCAAAGCCCTTGCACAACGACGCTGCACACCTCGGGGTCCAATGAAAAACTCTCTGTCAGCCAATGCTGCACATCTGTCATTCGAGCATTCTCGTCATCGGGAAGTACGAGAGTGACTTGCGGAAAATCGCTTAAATCCACACCATTCGGAACTGCACGAATCATTCCAGCACCATAATACACTCTCAATGTAGTACTAGCCATTAATGATGTAGACCTACATGTATGATTGAAATTTACGACATGTCAAATAACATCGTTCAACACTAAACTAAACTTTCCATACTAAAAAGGGTAGTCAAATTTCCATACTACAAAATGTATACTACATCTACAATTTTTACTAACACCAATATTTCATTTAAACAATAGTGTAAATACAACCTAATTAACAAAAATACCTGGATCCAAATCGATGGAATAGCTTGGACTCCATCTTCGTCCCTCACCTCCTCCTTCAACCCTGTCCTCCTCTCCTTCTCTTCTCCCCTCTCCTCCTTTTCTTCCCCTCCTCCCTCTTTTCTCCCCTTCCTCTTCCTCCTCTCTTCCTCTCTCTGGCTCTCTGCGCAAAATGGGGGAAATGAGGGAAAAGTGGTTGCTAGTGGGCGGCAGTCGGTGGAATAAGTGGACATCCACCCCTGTCGCCCTACCGTTGGGCGACTGCAATTTCAGTCGCTCAACCGTACAGCGACTGCAATTACAGTCGCTCAACCGTAGAGCGACTGTATAAGTCGCCCAACGGTTCACACATTCCCTAAATGTCGCTTCCCGGTTGGGCGAAAGGCAGAAGTCGCCCAATGGGGCGGCGACTGGAGACTATTTTTGTAAAAAATTTTCTCGCGGGGTATATTTATGTATTTTCGAATAAAAAAGGGATCATCCGTACAAAAAATTCCTCATGTTGGTAAGTTAGCCCCCATATATGTTTAGGTGTTTGATAGCATACGAGTTGCTAGCATATACATAAATTCAAGGAGAACATGGACAACTAGAGTTGACCCTTTTGAAGCGCTGTGTTTTCAACCCAACACCCAGTTGCGTGGGACGGGCCAGTGGAAGGGGAGAGTAGGCGTGCATCGGTGAGGTGTATGGACCGGGGTCCCACATGTAAGCCTGAGTTACTCCTGGAAAATGCGACGGCATGGAATTAGCCAATAGTGTCTCCTAGCACAATCCATCTCTTCTTCCTTCCCAATTCTCCTATCTTTACAATTCCACACTAATTAGTCCGTGATTTTGATCGCCGGCGATTTGTTAATAATGGCCGGTCTGAACCCAAATGTAAATGAAACATCGGGTGTCAATTTTTAAAGTACCAACGAATGGAGTCACAAATCCTCAAAATCTCTAAATTTCGGTTGTGACTTTTGCCATTAATCCTTGACATTCGAGACCTATATGACCAAGCGGTGTATCGTATCTAGCTAGAACAAAATATTGATGAGCTAGCTCAATTTGCACTATATATGGCTCTAAATTAACCTCTATGAATGTGAATAGTACAAAATCTGAACCGGACAGGTTCCTAGCCTTAGCCATTTTTTTTTTCAGAAACCAGATAAGAACGAACGGATCTCAAAATTTACTAGAAAAAATGTTGACTCGGGTGAAATCATCACAAAGTCGACCCCGTGGACTGCGATTACATAAATATATGTACGTCTCCCATGCATGCGTACATGCATGGATGTTTCGAGCCCAATTTAAAACATTCTAGGTACAACCAGCACAGGTTGTGCTCAAGAAAACTAGGAGTCGTGTTGAGCCGCTCTAGCCTGGCTCTTGGGAGCAAGCATACTTAACACAACAGTTAACTGTATTATGAGACGTGTTTATGTTACCTTCTGTCTTTTGTTTCTATTTAAATAAGTCAGTAGTCAACATAAACATTTAGCTTCTCGAAGTGACTTCTCTACTCCTGTAGAACCGAAATGGCAACAGAGGGGGGGTGAATGGTGCCTTAAAAAACTCCCCAAATATAATCACAAACTTATCTCCAATAGCTATAGAAGCTACGAAGACAGAAGATGAATGCTCGCTTACTATGTAGTCGAATGACTCCCTGCTGTGGTCGAAGTGACCGAATCAGTTTCCGAGTAGCGTAGACTTCACAATGAAATGTCGATTGACAAAAGAAAGAACACAATAACGACCGAAGAGAGAGCGCGCGCGACCGGCAAGACTCAAAAGCGAATAACATTAAAGTCTTGCGACAAATAGCCAAGAGACTCTAAACATGACTGTGCTCTAGCAAGAAGGCATGGTCGAAAAGGAACAGAGTAACTTGAGACGCATGACCATTAAGGACCCGATCGAAATATCTGTTCTCGGGAAGAACCTGACCAAATGGTCTTGAGTATGGATCCCAGTTCAGAGCAGAAGAAAGCAAGGTAACTCGAGCAAAGAGCTTACTCAGATCAAGAAAGACAGAGCACAAATGAGAATCATCATCTCAGACATACATGGGAAGGATAAATCAGAGAAAGCACAAACAAAACAATCAAACAACTCACAGAACAAAAACTCAACATATAGGAAGAGAGATGAATGATTGATAAAAGAGGTATCCATAGCCACTCCAACTGGGGGATACATGAGCACACTTGCTCCATCCCGAGAACCCACACACACACACACAAATAAACAAGGAAGAATAGAGCAACTCAGGGATCGAATCTCACCGAGCACCCGAGCTCTACCCTCTCTATTTATAACCTTCTGCACCGGGGGGAGAACCTGTTAACCCCAACTAACACCGGGTTTTACCACTCACTTTACCCACGAGCTTCCAGTGCTTTACCCGTTAAACCCAACGGCTCCATTGCTTTGTCCGTTAGCGCCAACAACTCCTGTGCTTTGCAGAGACACAGCTTCCCTTTGCAGCTTTCCGCATTTCTCCAAAATGCCACTTCGCTGCCTCCCCGGAAGCTTCCTCTGCAGCTTGCTGTCCACGGCTGCAACCACCTCGCAAGACTCGGTCTCCTTTCGGCTTCACCTGGTCGTTCTGGACCCCGACACCGCCTGTGTCATGTCCCGACCTTCTCAGCCTCACCAGACCTATCTCCAAGATCCTGCAATCATCACAGACACCAAAACATCACATAGCACCGCACTAGACAAGGGTAACATCCATTTGCATCGGAAAAGAGAGCTCAAAACCACACTCCACAAGGTCATACACCATATACATTGGTCGGAATGTCAAACCAAAAAGTGCACAAGGTCTACGACCGCAACACAAGACCATACGACCGATCCCTAGCTGAAACGACCGCTCTTGGAGGTCATATGACCGATTACAAGTGACCTACGACCACATACAAGACTCTCGGGAGCTTCCGACAATGTCTCACCACGTCACAATCGCATTCGACCGCTACCGAAGCCCGTCCGACCGCATACGACCTCTTACGACTGCATCACAATGTGGTCGAAGTCTGCCGACTTCCCACATGGTCGTAGTCACACTCTCTGACTATCGATCGCAGCACTCGATAACGTGGTCGAGCGCTTCCGACTACTCAACGTGGTCGTAAGTCTAAGCGCCAACTTTGACCGCAGCTTGCTACAACGGGGTCGTAGCAGCGTTCGACCATGGCGAACTTGGTCGAGAATGACCCGACTGGCTCCGACCTTCGACTGTGTGGTCGTAAACGACCCGGTTGGCTCCCGATTGACGACAACGTGGTCGTAACCTGCCCGACAGGTTTCCGACCACGACCAGAGTGGTCGAAAAAGCTTACGACCACAGTCAGAAGCTACGACTTTGCACAGAAAGCGATTTCGATCACTTCTAAGGCTACGACTTAGCTGGAAACGCCCACACCAAACTCAAATTATCTAAAATAAGAGTCAATTACTCATCACAAACATGTGATCACCTCCACATGGTCTCTCAATCTCCCCCTTGATGAGTATATTGACAAACACCGAAAAAGCATAAGATTGAGTTTGTAAATGAAAGAAGGTCAAACATGGTCTAAGATAGAAGCAGAGAGGAACCAAGACCAAGTTGACAAAAGGAACACCAGAGTAAAAACAGAAAGAGCAAATTGTTCTCCAAAGCTCCAGAAAGTTCCCAAATGGCTTTTTCTCCGCTATTCTCCCCTTTTGGCAATAAACACATCAAAATGCAAGGAAGAGAATGCCAACAAGAGAATGAATAGAATGGCTAAAATTTTATTTATTTTAAGCATTTAGAGCCATGAAGATTATCCAAAATGACCATAAAGAATTATATCAAGCCATAACTCAAGAAAATGCTATATAGATCATGACAAGATATATATATATATATATATATATATATATATATATATATATATATATATATATATATATATATATATATATATATATATATATATATATATATCAGCTAAACCAAGGATATGACAATCTGAAATGTAATGCAGTCTTGTGAGCATGTCAAGTCATCAATAAGCAAAGTCTGGCTAGAGATATCCAAGCATGATGCAGGCCATGTCAATAAGCTAAGCGGAACCAAGAAGCTAGTATTGAGTCCAAATAGAGTGCTATATGCTCAAGAATGAAACATTGGTTCAAGTACTTGGTTCTTTTTGTAGCTTAAGCAAATTGAGCACAAATGCCATATTTTCTTTTGAAACTTATGGTCGTTTCCAACCAATATTTTTATCATGTGCTAGATCTCAAGCCTTATGCGACCACTCCAAGCAAGAAGCTTAAGAAGATAGTCTAGGTCATCCAAAACTCCCCCAGAGTTCATGCCTAGTGCAAATGCAAGCCGTCCCATGAGAAAGAATTGGTGAGATCAGTTTTTTCGCACAAAAGAGATCTTTTTGTTTCTTAAACATGTTGTACTAACTCATGCTGCATCAAGAGACTAAAATAACTCAATCTAAGGCTCAACAAAGATTCAAGACTCAACTCAGCCTATTTGACATGGCATGAATCATACAAGGATAACTAAAGACAGACTAGACTCAAATGCTAGCATGACAAGTTTTAATTCAAGTTGAGCAATTTTAATTAACTTATCATGGCAAAAGCTAGTCTATATATATGAAGTCATGATAAATCTAGCAAATAAGCACAAGTCATGGCAAGGTGCAAAGCATTGTAAACATGTCATAACAGGATAATAATCAAGGCTCCATGAAGTTATATTACAATGCTAAATGCTGAAATGCAAGAAAATCCAGCTCCCCCTCAACATGAGATACAACTTTTAGTTCAAGTTGAGTTATGTCAATATTAAGCTCCAGAAGCTCCCAAAAGAACTCTCCCTAAACCAAAGCAATAAATGCGAGAAGCTGGCAAAGAAATCACAACAGGCAGTCCTTAAAGTATAGATAAGATTAGAGGATACTATGGCTCAGACTGACTCTCATCTACCCCATATGACACTAGAACTATCAGCTGCTTACCGAACACCCTAAGGAGCAAACACGTAACCTGTCTACCCGAGGGTGGCCCAACCCTCGCTAGAACCTATAAGCAGTGAGTGAGCTCAACCTAGTGAGAAGCGAAACAGCTAATAAGCAGCATCCTAGAATCACAAGATGAGAAGTTTAAACACTAGACGAGAGAACCACTCTAATCTATGCTAGACGGACTAAACCCAATGCACCCCGAATGCAATGCAACAGTAAGGAGTACGAGCATAATCAATATAATAAAGCAGTAAAGCACAAAGCTCCCCCTCACAACAGTCCATAAGGACAAACCACCCCAAGCTCTCCCCGCAGAGCTGAAAACTTAGAGCTATCCAAAGGCTTGGTGAAGATGTCAGCCAACTAGTGGTCACTCTCCACAAACTGGAGCACAATGTCACCCTTCTCCATATGGTCTCTAAGAAAGTGATATCGGATATCAATATGCTTGGTCTGGGAGTGCTGCATTGGGTTCTTAGCAATGTTAATCGCAGAAGTGTTATCACAAAAGAGTGGAACACTGTCGATAACTAACCCAAAGTCCCGCAGGGTCGAGACCATCCAAAGCACCTGGCTGCAGCAACTGGCGGCAACAACGTACTCGGCCTCTGCGGTGGACTGAGCAACACCGGACTGCTTCCTCGAAGACCAGGAAACGAGAGAAGTGCCAATGAATTGGCAAGTGCCAGAAGTGCTCTTCCTATCTATCCTACAGCCAGCAAAGTCTGCATCCGAGTAGGCTCTCAAGAAAAGACAGGAAGAGGAAGAGTACCAGATACCGTAGTCAATGGTAGCTCGAAGGTACCGAAGAATGCGCTTCACCGCCTGGCGATGAGATACGCGAGGAGAAGCCTGAAACCGAGCACAAAGACACACGGAGAAGTGTATGGCTGGTCTCGAGGCAGTGAGGTACAGGAGGGAGCCGATCATACTCCGATACTCCTTCTGATCAACTGGCTCGCCGTCCTCGTCTGGGTCAAGAGTGGTGGATGATGCCATGGGAGTCGACACCGGCTTACCATCACTCATGTCAAAGCGTCTCAGGAGGTCACGAGTGTACTTTCCCTGATGCAAGAAGGTACCCTCCCGAGTCTGCTTGATCTGGAAGCCAAGAAAGAAGGTCAACTCACCCATCATGCTCATCTCGAACTCGATGCTCATGACATCCGAGAACTGGGAAACGAGAGCATGTGAAGAGCCGCCAAAGACGATGTCATCCACATAAATCTGGACGAGCAGAAGATCTGTGCCATGCCGACGAATGAACAAGGTCTTATCCACCTTACCCATCTCGAAACCATGACTCAACAAGTAGGACTTAAGCCTCTCATACCAAGCTCTAGGGGCCTGCTTAAGTCCATACAATGCTTTGGAAAGCTTGTAGATATGATTTGGGTATTTGGGGTTCTCGAAACCTGAAGGCTGTCTCACATAGACTTCTTCCTCAATGAAACCAGTAAGGAAGGCACTCTTGACATCCATCTGATAAGCTTGAAACCCTTAGAAGCTGCAAAGGCAAGCATGATTCTAATGGCCTCAAGTCTAGCTACAGGGGCAAAAGTCTCCTCAAAATCTAAACCCTCAACCTGGGAGAACCCCTGAGCTACCAGTCTAGCCTTGTTCCGAATGACAACCCTATCCTCACTCTGCTTGTTCTTGAACACCCACTTGGTCTCAATAACATTGTGATCTCGAGGGGGCTCGACAAGCGACCAGACCTTGTTTCTCTCGAAATTCTCTAATTCCTGATGCATGGCATTGACCCAAGACTCATCAGAAAGAGCATGACTAACATCCTTGAGCTCAAAGGTGGCTACAAAGGCAGAATGGAGACAGAAGTGTGACATGCCAGACTTCGAGCGAGTGACTCGCTCAAAGAGGTCTCTAAGAATCTGCTCGGAAGGATGGTCTTTTTGGATATGTCGAGGAGGTCCAGGATGAGATGAAGAAGTGGCCTCTGCCTCATGAACTGACGAGGCAGGAACAGAGCCACTAGCTCCAGAGGAAGCAGAAGGCATGGGCTGATCACCTGGAGGTGCGGTGGAAGAAGACACCTCGAGGGGTGGATGAAGGACTGGATCAGGTAGACAACCCTCATCTCCATCGTACTCATCATCCACAAAGATGGGCTCAGACTGCTCTAAAGAACCTGAGATATCTGGCCTAGTCCCCGAACTGGCCTCATCGAAGGTCACCTCACATGTCTCTACCATTTTACTAGACTCACAGTTCCAACCCGATAAGCCCGCGAAGAAGTTGAGTAACCTAGAAAGATACCATCACAAGAACGTGACTCGAACTTGTCTAGGTTCCTGGACTTCAGAATAAATCACTTGCAACCAAACACACGAAAATGAGATACAGTGGGCTTTCGCCCATATCTCAACTGATAAGAAGTGCGGTGCAAGTGTGCCCTAAGAAAACTCGATTTGAGACATGGCACGCGGTGGCTATAGCCTTAGCCCAAAAATTCCGCGGTGTAGAGTACTCATCAAGCATCGTCCTGGCCATCTCGACCAAGGTACGGTTCTTTCTCTCCACGATGCCATTTTGTTGTGGGACGTGCGGAGAGGAGAACTGATGCTCTACACCTGTCTCATCGCAGAACCTCTCAAAGTAGGAATTCTTGAACTCCGTACCATTGTCACTGCGGATCGCTCGTAAGGCACCCGGGAGCTCAACAGAAAGCCTACTGAAAAGACCTCAAAAATGTGTAAACGTCTCATCCTTCAAGGCTAAGAAAAACACCCAAGAATACCTCGAGAAGTCCTCGACCACGACAAGGACATACCACTTCCCTCCTGCTGACTGCACTCGAGCTGGTCCAACGGTATCCATATGGAGCAGCTGTCCTGGTGCATCGGTCATAGTAACTGTGATCGGAGGATGGGAAGCGGCAACCATCTTGCCGTGCCGGCAAGGAGCATAAACTAGATCTTTGACCATCTTGAGTTTCGGCAAACCACGAATGAGGTCGTGGCCGCTAACTCGGGTCAAATGGTCAAATTCAATGTGACCAAGTCTCCTATGCCAGAAAGAAAGGTCGCGGGAGTCAGAAGCAACTAAACACCTGAGAGGATCACCAGAAGACTCAGAAAAATCAGCACAAAAGATCCTCCCAAAACGAGAAATCCCGCAAACCAGACTACCCGAAGAATCAAGAATTTTGCAAGCGTTTTTCTTAAAGCTCACCTCGAAACCGTCATCGGTAAGCTGAGAAACAGAAAGCAAATTATACTGCAGCTTACTAACCAAAGCAACATCTTTCAAGATGAAAGAATCATTAACGCGCACTGTACCTTTGGCGATGACGCGCCCAGATGAAGCGTCTTCAAAGGTGATCGTCTCATCACCTGGAGCACGGGCAAGGGAAGAAAACCAACGGGAGTCTCCGGTCATGTGTCGTGAACACCCGGAGTCTACAAGCCAAACCTTTCCCTTCCCTGCCCGACGAACCTGAGTCAAACAGAGAGTAAAGTCTTAGTACTAGGGTAAATCAAGAGTGATTTTGGCACCCAATACTGAGTAACACGTCGAGCAGATGAAGTAGTCAAGCACGACTGACCTCTATCTACCCTACGCTCTCTGTCACTCAACAAGCCAGAAGGTCTGTGTGCAGACCCGAAGCTGTTGTTGGGCTTGATGCTATAGAGGAGCGAGTCAAGACACCAGCAATATGCTGATCACGCCGCGGGTAGCTATCTCGACGGGGGAAACGAGATCTACCCTCAGGACGGCGGTAGTCACGACCAAAGGGAGCATGAGGACGAAAACCAGAAAACTCAGAAAAACCAAGTCCTCGATGCTGCCCAAAACCATCTGAAGCATCTGAAGCAAACCTAGACCTCGTGTTGGTCTTAGGTGCACTCAAGGTCTCTCTGCGCGATCCTGGCGCGCCTGAAGCATCGATCGATCAAGTGTCCATCCTTCCAAAGCAATCAAATCAGATTTTAGTTTGTTACAGTTAATGCATGGTGAGCTAACAGGGTCCTTAGAAGCATTTTGAGCCAACCTATTGTTGTCATCAACTAATTCTTGAAACTGTTTGGAGACAGCTTCAAGCTCAGCAGTAAGCTTGGGACAATTCACACAAGAAGCAATAGGCTCAAGAAGAAAAGCTTGTAATTCAGCAATTTTATGATCTGCCCGTTTTAGGTTCATCTTCAAATTATTGCAGTTTTCACAAGTCTCGGGCAGATCGAGCAACATGGTATGAAGACCTCTAAATGCGTTGTCCTTATCCTCACATGAGGTGCAAGCACTAGTCTCAACAGTAGTAGATGAAACAGGAACTACCCTACTCATCTCAAGCTCAGCAAGAAGATTAATGTTCTCCACCTTAAGCGTATCAAGCTCAGAAGACAAACTATCATGCGAGGTCCTTAGTTTCTCTATGTCACCCAACAGAGCACATCATGTATCACAATCATCACGGAAGGGAGCAGATGTAAGTGAAGTAAGCTCCCGTGATAGTCTATCTACTTCCTTCTCTAACTCGGTACACCAAGCCCTAGCTCTAGCATGAAATCCACCTAGCTTAAGAAAATCTTGATTGAGCTGGTTGTAGGAAGGGAATACCTCATCGGAGTCGGAGTACAGCTCGCTGTCGCTCAGTTCGCCCTCAAGAGCCATGAAGCACATGCCAGAGAAGTCGTCGCCGCCCTTGGGGTCTTGCTCGTCCGTTCCATCGTCGTCGCTCCACCCCTCCACCTCGCTGAGGTCGAGGTCGTCGAAGGCGGTGAGGACGCGGTGGAAGAGCTTCTTGGCTTTGCCAAGGTCGCAGAACTTCTTCTTGCCTTGTGCGGGAACTGAGGGCTTCTTGTTGCGGTTCTTGTCGGTGTAGTCGTTCTTGCCCGAACCGCCGTAGTCACCTTTGCCCTTCCCTAGCTTGGGGCAGTTTGCCCGAATGTGGTTGGGCTACCACACTCGAAGCAAATCACGGGTCCTCCTCTCTTTCCATCCCTCCTCCTCTTGTAAGCATGGGAGAATCTCCGAGCTAGGAGGGCTAACTGCTCATCCGCAAGCTGCTCTAACTGATCATCAGTTATGTCACAGAGAGCAGCAAGGGAGAAACCGCAAAGAGAATCAGAAGAAGAACCGGAAGCCAAATTGGGATCGGTGACTAAGGCCATCGACTGCGACTTCGACTTGCAAGAGACAATGTCAATCTCGTGAGTCTTGAGACGCGAGTACAGCGCATCAAGAGTCAAAGTTGAAAGGTCTGTGGTGTCCTTGATGGTAGTCACCTTCATCTCCCAAACACGAAGATCGAGTGCAGCGAGCATCTGTCGAGCGTTATCCGAGTCGGGGTATGTGAGACCGACCACTCGTAGGTTGCTCAGAATCTTGTGAAAACGCGCAAAACACTCATCGAGGGACTCGCCAGCGATTATTTCAAACTTGTTGTAATCTCGCTTGAACTGGTACTGCATGATGATCTTGTTCTCATAAATAGGGCTGCTTTGGTTCATCTACATTTATGAGGACACGAGAACATAATCACAGATGGTTATTAACTAGAACCGTTTTTAATAATAGACTATCACAGATGATTCTCGTTAAATATCTGACATATCACATATGGTTTTTTTTTGAAAAACTGTCTGTGTTGTTACTTATCATAGACGGTTTGAGAGTTATCTGTGATAACCACCTATTATCACACACACAAAAATTCAGATGGGTCAGAAACCATCTGTAATGACGGTTTTAATCCGTCTGTGATGACCCTTTCTGTGGATGAAGGTGCTATGAATTAATGAAGTGTAATCATATCATTTCAAAAATTAATTTGTTTAACCTATAGTTCACGAATTCCATTGGTGTTGCCTCCATAATAAATATCCTTTAGAGGATTACTAATAATTAATGAAAATTTTTGGTACACCACCTTATCTTTTGGACGTCCATCTTGTGATATGATGGTTAGGATCTTAAGTGGTGACCTATCACCATGGGTCCATAGGTAATAGGTCACCTAATTCGTATATGATCTTTTAGAAGGTAACACTATCTTAACCTAATATTTATGGGTATATCATATTTGGAATGAACCAACTCTTCTCATGGAAAAATGTCAAAACGTGTTTTATGTTAGTGGTCGTGTTGCCGACGGTCAATCACAATCACCAGAACATAGTATGTAAGTCCTCCAAAGTATGCTCTCAACTTTATTGATTGGTGACATGAACATAGAATAAACCAAATGAGACTAAACTATTCGTATTATGCCTCATAGGTCTGGTTTAGGGAAAGTATAGCTATCATCAGAAACAATTAATCCACGAGGTTAATATGAATCAAACATGCAATATTCAAAGCCAATGCAAGGGGACGCTAGCTCTTGCTCATGGTCGTCTTCCCCTGCACTCCTTCTCCTTCTCACATCCGCGGTTGTACTTGTTGGCAGCGGCGTCGGGGCGGTTGAGCGACGGCTTGCCGGGTACGTGGTCAGCGTTCAGGCCACCGTAGCTTATGTGGTTGTCGGAGGCGGCCCCCTGAACGGCGCTCAGGAGGAGGAGAGCCACCAGGGACAGACCCAGGACGGTCAGGTGCAGGTTAGGTTTGGCCATGCTGAATTGGAGTGATGGGCATGCAATTTTGTTTCCCTCTTTAATTTGATGTTGGTGAATTGACAAGATTCTGAGGGTTACTGATTTATAATGCCTCATGAGTTGAGAGATGGGTGGAGGAGAGGGTGTTTAGGGGTAGTGCTGGTGGTGATCGATTGTAGGAGCTTCCATACAGTGAGTGGTAGCTGTGATTTTCTAAAAGTGAGTTCTCCACGTGAGATGATATGAGAGAAAATTCTTGTCCGTACCGCGTAAGTTGCTACAATCGGAGAAAATGCACAAGCCATAAAGACATAGGTTTGTGACACTAGATCATTTATATCGATTTCTTCAGCAGACTCAATTCTCCAACTTTTAATTTGATAGCAAAGGTGTGATTTCTTGTACAAATAATGATCAATTACATTTTATTCTTTTTTTTGTCAGGCCCTTGGCAAAATTAAGTTACCTAGAGTAGCTCATGTTGGTAAGTTAGCCCCCATATATGTTTAGGTGTTTGATAGCATACGAGTTGCTAGCATATACATAAATTCAAGGAGAACATGGACAACTAGAGTTGACCCTTTTGAAGCGGTGTGTTTTCAACCCAACACCCAGTTGCGTGGGACGGGCCAGTGGAAGGGGAGAGTAGGCGTGCATCGGTGAGGTGTATGGACCGGGGTCCCACATGTAAGCCTGAGTTGCGTCTAAAAGAGATGTGATCCGCACTACTATAAAATGCAACCGCATGGAATTAGCCAATAGTGTCTCCTGGGCCAATCCATCTCTTCTTCCTTCCCAATTCTCCTATCTTTACAATTCCACACTAATTATTCCGTGATTTTGATCGCCGGCGATTTGTTAATAATGACCGGTCTGAACCCAAACGTAAATGAAACATCGGGTGTCAATTTTTAAAGTACCAACGAGTGGAGTCACAAATCCTCAAAATCTCTAAATTTCGGTTGTGACTTTTGCCATTAATCCTTGACATGCGAGACCTATGACCAAGCTGTGTATCGTATCTAGGTAGAACAAAATATTGATGAGCTAGCTCAATTTGCACTATATATGGCTCTAAATTAACCTCTATGAATGTGAATAGTACAAAATCTGAACCGGACAGGTTCCTAGCCTTAGCCATTTTTTTTCAGAAACCAGATAAGAACGAACGGATCTCAAAATTTACTAGAAAAAATGTTGACTCGGGAGAAATCATCACAAAGTCGACCCCGTGGACTGCGATTACATAAATATATGTACGTCTCCCATGCATGCGTACATGCATGGATGTTTCGAGCCCAATTTAAAACATTCTAGGTACAACCAGCACAGGTTGTGCTCAAGAAAACTAGGAGTCGTGTTGAGCCGCTCTAGCCTGGCTCTTGGGAGCAAGCATACTTAACACAACAGTTAACTGTATTATGAGACGTGTTTATGTTACCTTCTGTTTTTTGTTTCTATTTAAAGAAGTCAGTAGTCAACATAAACATTTAGTTTCTCGAAGTGACTTCTCTACTCCTGTAGGACCGAAATGACAACAGAGGGGGGTGAATGGTGCCTTCAAAAACTTCCCAAGTATTCTCACAAACTTCTTCTCCAATAGCTATAGAAGCTACGAAGGCAGAAGATGAATGCTCGCTTACTATGTAGTCGAACGACTCCCTGCTGTGGTCGAAGTGACCGAAGTAGTTTCCGAGCAGTCTAGACTTCACAATGAAATGTCGATTGACAAAAGAAAGAACACAGTAACGACCGAAGAGAGAGCGCGCACGACCGGCAAGACACAAAAGCGAATAACATTAAAGTCTTGCGACAAATAGCCAAGAGACTCTAAACATGACTGTGCTCTAGCAAGAAGGCATGGTCGAAAAGGAACAGAGTAACTTGAGACGCATGACCATTAAGGACCCGATCGAAATCTCTGTTCTCGGGAAGAACCTGACCAAATGGTCTTGAGTATGGATCCCAGTTCAGAGTAGAAGAAAGCAAGGTAACTCGAGCAAAGAACTTACTCAGATTAAGAAAGCCAGAGCACAAATGAGAATCATCATCTCAGACATACATAGGAAAGGATAAATCAGAGAAAGCACAAACAAAACAATCAAACAACTCACAGAACAAAAACTCAACATAGAGGAAGAGAGATGAATGATTGATAAAGGAGGTTTCTACAGCCACTCCAACTGGGAGATACATGAGCACACTTGCTCCATCCCGAGAACCCACACACACACACAAATAAACAAGGAAGAACAGAGCAACTCGGGGATCGAATCTCACTGAGCACCCGAGCTCTACCCTATCTATTTATAGCCTTCTGCTACTGGGGGAAGAACCCGTTAACCCCAACTAACACCGGGTTTTACCACTCACTTTACCCACGAGCTTCCAGTGCTTTACCCGTTAAACCCAACGGCTCCACTGCTTTGCCTATTAGCGCCAACAACTCCTGTGCTTTGCAGAGACACAACTTCCCTTTGTAGCTTTTCGTATTTCACCAAAATTCCACTCCGCTGCCTCCCCGGAAGCTTCCTCCGCAGCTTGCTGTCCACGGCTGCAACCACCTCGCAAGACTTGGTCTCCTTTCGGCTTTACCTGGTCGTTCTGGACCCCGACACCGCCCGTGTCACGTCCCAAGCCGCGAGCCTCAAGCTATTTTTCCACCCCTGCCTCCATAGTAACATCCGAGCGAACAGAATAGCAAAGGAAGAAAATCTCCGATAAAGATCGCAGTGGCGAGCAAAAGCAATTTCATCCCAAAAGGCCAACGTCTCAATAACCAGTGGGTGTGTGACCCACCCCTGGTAAAGTTTACTCCAAGCATATAGAAATTCATTTATATTGGCTAAAATAATACATAAGTTTCTATTACTTTGTATTTTTTCTCAAGAAAAGCCTAAAATTTATAAGTCGCAGATATAAACCATAATCAGAAGGCAAAAAAGAGCAGCCCATTGTTTTATGCGGCGTCGTGGACCTCGGAAGTCGTGTTTTGACCACTGGCGAGCTTGCTTCTGTACGTATGGCATTCCTCTATATATATGACCAGATCGTACCAGAAATTTGGGCCATCCGTTGGACAATTACTTATCGGTGAAATGAACGTGCATGTTCATCCTTCACGGAGTTTGAAATTTGGATGATATTTGTCAGAGAATTAACCAATATACATCCGTCAGGCCTTCCATATGCATGCCTCCGCAGCTAACAACTACAACGTCTACAAGAATTTGAAGAACCATGTGAGAAGGTCCAACATACTGTCGTAATGAATCATTGCAAGTTTTATGGAGTAGTGAAATATTTTTGCAAAGATTGTATTTAATTTGGGCTGACTTTTAGAAGTGTCAGGAAAATTGGAAGTACCGCAGGTATAAATGCGGTAGTTTCGCTTGACGAAAGTACCAGATTGAGTTGCGGTATATTTTTTCAGATAGCCCCAGGCAAAGTTTTCAGCATGCGAAAGTACTATTTTGGAAGGCGGTAGTTCCGCATTGCAGAAATACCGGCGTGTTAGACGTGGTACTTCTGATCTTGCCAGAAAACAGGTTTTTGGGAATTGAGTCATGGATCGAGTTGGGATGACCTGGATCAATAGATTAAGGTTGCATGATGCATGTCTTGACTAACGTAGGTCAAGTTGTGAAGAACTTATGCCTGAAAACGATTTCTTTGTCTTAGATGTGCAGGGTCGTTTGGAGTCAACCGTGTTCAACGGTGAGGATCGAGGCTAGGCTCATGGAGGAGTTGAGGCCCAGAACGGTCAAGAATGTCGGGTGAGACGGTAAGCTCAAATATGGCACGAGAAAAGCAAGAAATGTTGAAGGCGACTTCGAACGACGGGAAGGCACCATGTAGCTTGCACGGGCTAAGTGAGCCGATGTTCAGTAGAATTGGGATGGGAGAGACTTAGCGACACGTGGCGAGCTAGCAGTGCACCTACACGTAGCAAGCATGACGATTGCTTGCAGTGGTTGGCGATGACTAGGTAAAAGAAAGAAATTTTAGTAGTTTGACCAGAATACCAGAAACCATCTTGGATTAAAACCGTGGTGCATGAGCGATGCATTGGAGAGCGGTTTAGGTCAAAGTGAACTAACTTGATCAAGATGGATTAAGACTGTGGATTTAGCAGATGCACACTAATACGCTTTAAAAAGTGTCTATAAGTGAGCTTGTGAAAGTAAAACACATGTGTGTGGGGTTAATGAGTTTTTCCCATTGTAATAGTAGATATGACCATTAAGGGATGTCGATAGCTGGTTGCCCACCTATAAAAGGGGTTGGGATGGAGACATGTAAGATTAATCATCCAATCCCTCTCTCATGTGCTCTCTTGTTTAGATTTAGGGTTTGAGAGTGGAGCACTTGGTGTGCTCTTTATCCTCCAAAATGGAGTGACTGTAAAACTTTCTATATCAAATAACAATATATCAATCTTTGTGTATCTCTATGGATCCATCATGTTTTGATTGATTTCATCTTGATTTGGTTGGTTTCTTCTCTTCTCTTTCCTTTTCTTGATTTTGCTATGTCAAGGATGTGTAAGAGATGGAGACTATATTTGAAAATCTATCTTCACCCATCTAGATACTTTGATAGCAAGTTTATCAAAAAAAACTTAGTTTTGCTTAATTTGGGCTAAAAGTGTGATTTCTCAATCTGAGGGTATTTGAGTTGATTTCTTGGTTGATAGTCGAAATCGGACCACGTTGATTCTGATTGATAGTCCAAATCGGATCACATTGATTTCTGATCAAGTCACGCTCAGCTTAGTGATTCTCTGGTTTTCAAGTAGAATTTCTACCCTAATCTTCATAACTTTGTAGCTATCAGGGTATGAGATAAATGAATACTTGGGAAAAATTTAAGACGCCATTTACCTTTTCTATTGCCTATCTGATCTTGCAAAATTACTTGTTTAATTTCCTACCAGATTCATGCGTCCCAAACATGCCCTTACTGGTCTTCATTCTACTCGTAATAACATCAACATCAATGTATATATTAACTGCAACAATGGCAACAAATCATACGTATGTACGTACGTAGGTACATATAATTATATATATCATCAAGGTACAATTAGAGAGAGAAGGATTCTAGAATTAGTTGTGACGCAGATTTGCAGGTATCCATCGATGAAGAAGGTATACGTATAGTAACGTGCGATCGAGTAGCTACGGATGATCCTCCGATCATTTTCACCTGCTGCCCCTGCACCTCTCCTCCGCCTGGCAGCCGCGCTGGTAGAACTTGGTGTTCATGGCGACCGGGCGGTCCAGCCCCCGGCGGCCGGGCACGCCGTCCCTGAGCAGATCGTCGTAGTTGATGAAGGACGGCCTGTTGAGCTGGTCGCTGTGGCCGCGCGGGACAGCGACGCGCTCGGCGTCGTGCGGGACGGCGGCGGCGTCGCGAGGGACGGCGGCGGCGTCGCCGATATGCGTGAGGAGTAGGAGGAGACTCACCGCGGCCAGGGTCGCCAGCAAGGTGGCCTGCTTCTTCGCCGGCTTGGCCATTGTTGTGACTAGTGGTGTACGTACGTAGTTGCTCTGTTATTATTGGTTAATTAGGCAGGTAATTTAATGTTGCTAGTTGATTAGGGGTTCAAATACGAGAGGCAGAGGTGAGATGGGCGGAGGGGAGTGTTCATAGAGGCCGAGTAAAATTAGGTGGTTTTGCTTATGTAAAATTAGATTGGATGATTTTATTTGAGTAATCTGCATGCTAAAATTAGAGGTAGCAAGCAGCACATGTTTTGCAAATGGAAGGAGGTCGGAGACGAGGCCTTTATTTAGACAATCGGATAACAAAATGGGCATTGCGATATGTAGTAATGACAGCGTAAACTATAGTAATAATTTTCGCGATTGTAAGCATATCTAAAGATGTGACTTGTAACAAAACCCTTATATTAGATTACTGCTATAATCTAATAATTTTCGCGATTGTAAGCATATCTGGTCGGCCTCCTCGATCTTACAAGTGATATTAGAGCTTGGTCTCTCAATTTTAGACTTAACCGTCTAGAGAGAAAAGGATGGTTAGCGATGGATTTGCTATAGGAAAGGCACATTTCTTTGATGGCTCGAATTATGATTATTGGAAAATTAGGATGTTAATTTCTTTGAAGGCCATGAGTCCTCATATTTGGAAAATTGTAAATGAGGGTTACGTCATGCCGCTTGATTCATTGCACTTAACGGAATAAGACGGGCGTAACGCTCATTTAGACGCCCAAGCCATGAAAGCTCATTTTGGAGCCTTAAACGCGGACAAGTTCAATAGGGTGAGCAATCTTGAGACGGCTCACGCTATTTGGACTACCCTTTCCGAAATTCATGAAGGGACGTCCATGGTTAAGGAGGCTAAATTGCATCGGCTTAGGATCAAATATGAGACATTCACAATGTTGCCCTATGAGGACATCAATGAGATGTACACAAGGCTCAACAACATTGTGAATGAGCTCAAGAGCCTTGATACTAACCTTTCCGATCTTGATATTGTTCGAAAGATGCTTAGGGCTTGCCAGAGAAATATTTGGTGACGCTCTTCCTCAACTCACCGGAGTTGGCAAAAATGACACCAACTCAACTATTGGGCAACCTCATCACTAACGAGCTATACAAGAAGGACAAGGAGGAGCTCATGGAGCAATCCTCCTCCAAGAGTAAGAAAATCACTGCTTCCAAGGCTAAAGCGGTGGTGAGCGAGGAATCCGAAGATGATGAGGAGGATTCCGAAAAGGAGTTGGCCCTTCTAGTGAGAAGGATGAAGAAGTTCATGAGGAGGCGCTCAAACCGAAGCGCAAGTCATGAAAAGACCAAGAAAAGGCATTCATACTCCAACAAGAAGTATAGCAACATTCGTTGCTATGAATGTGATGAGAAGGGGCACATTGTCTCTCAATGTCCCACCAAGAAAGATGACAAGGAGAAGTCATCAAAGAAGAAGAGGTACAACGGCAAGAAGAAGCTATTCAAGAAGCTTCACAAGGAAGGCAAGAACGAAACCCACATTGACGAGTGGGCTTCCGAGGCGGAGTACTCCGACTCTGACTCTAGCGAGGACGAGTCTCCCAAGAAGAAGGGGCTCGTGGGCATCGCTATTAAGGAGACACCATCACTATTCTCCACTCCTACATGCCTCATGGCTAAAGGAGAAAAGGTAAAATTGCTTGATGATGATGAGCCATCTTATGATGATTTAATGGACATGCTAATTGAGTTGAATGAATTTCTTGGAAAAGAAAAATCAAAGTTTAAGGTCTTGAAGAAAGAACACACATCTCTCCAAGAACCTTATGAGGAGCTAAAGGAAGCTCATGATTTACTTCTCCAAGAAAATTAAAAATCTAGTACTAGCATTGCAATTACATGCGATATCTTGAATGAAATGCCTAGTATAGAAATTTTAAAATCTAGCATGTCTATATCTTGTGATGATCTACTTGCCATGCCATGCTCGTTTATTATTGATTCTAAAAATGCTTTAAATACTGCAAATGATTGTGTACTTGTTAAAGAAAATAAGAATTTAAAGGAACAAGTGTAAAAATTATACAAGTGTTTAGAAAGAGTTTACAAGAGAAAGGCTACCCTTGATAAATTGCTAAGTGATCAAAGATGTTCATTTAATAAGGAAAGACTTGGGTTTATTCCCAAAAAGGGTAAGAAACCGGCATACAAGCCCCTAAGGTTTGTCAAAGAAAATGGAAAATATTACACTAAATGCTGGAATGTAGGACATATGCAAAATGATTGTTCCAAAAATAAGATACATTCAATTGGTTTATATGATTCATGCTATATGCTTGAGAAAACTACAAATAGAAATGTTGTTGCTCATTTCATTGGCACCTCGATTTTGGGTGCTAAAAAGAAATCCATTTGGGTGCCCAAAACCTTGGTCACTAACCTCCAATGACCCAAACAAATTTGGGTACCTAGAAGATCTTGATTTTTTTGTAGGTGAACTACAAAACCCGTGGAAGGCATTGGGTGTTGGATAGTGGATGTACTCAACACATGACCGGAGATCGGAAAATGTTTACCACCTTTGAGAGCGGAAGCAATGACAAAATCACATTTGGAGATAATAGCAAAGGAAAGGTACTTGGTTTGGGTAAAATTGGTTTCTCAAACAATCTTTCCATTTCTAATGTATCCTTGGTAGAAATATTAAATTTCAATTTGCTATCCGTTGCTCAATTGTGTGATCTAGGCTTAATTTGCTCTTTCTCTAAAGAAAATGTAATCATTTCAAAAGAAAATAATAATGAACTTGTTTTCAAAGGCTTTATATTTGGAAATCTGTATCTAGTAGATTTTACTTCAAATGAGTCTTGTTTAAAAATTTGTTTAATTGCAAAAACTTTTTTGGGTTGGTTATGGCATAGAAGGCTAGGTCATGTGGGCATGGTGCAACTTAAAAAGCTTTTCAAATATGACTTAGTTGTTGGCTTGAAAGATGTGAAGTTCGAGAAAAATCGACTTGTAGTGCTTGTCAAGCCGGGAAACAAGTCGCTAATTCTCACCCTTCCAAAAATATCATATCAACCTCTAGGCCATTAGAGCTCTTACATATGGATTTGTTTGGGCCAACAACCTATAAGAGCATGGGGGTAATAGCTATTGTTTAGTCATTGTGGATGATTACTCTAGATATACATGTGTATTCTTCCTAAATGATAAAAGCAAAACCTCCGGGATTTTCAAAAGTTTTGCAAAAATGGCCCAAAATGAATTTGATTTTAAAATAAAGAAAATTAGGAGTGACAATGGTTCCGAGTTCAAAAACACTAAAATTGAGGATTTTTGTGATGAACTTGGAATAAAGCATGAACTTTCCACAACCTACACTCCGGAGCAAAATTATGTTGTAGAAAGAAAAAATCGTACATTAAATGAAATAGCTAGAACAATGTTTGATGAATATAATACTTCCGATAAGTTTTGGGCATAAGCTATTAACACCGCTTGTCATGTCATAAATCGCCTTTATTTGCATCGCCTTTTGAAAAAGACTTCGTATGAGCTTCTCATTGGAAGAAAACTGAACATATCCTACTTTAGAGTATTTGGGTGCAAATGCTATATCTTAAGAAAGGGTGTTCAGCTCTCTAAATTTCAAAGTTGATGTGATGAAAGATTTTTATTAGGGTATTCTTTAAATAGTAAAGCTTATAGAGTTTTTAATAAAAATTCGGGTCTAGTTGAAGAGTCTTGTGATGTCCAATTTGATAAAACTAACGGCTCTCAAGAAGAGCATGAGAATTTGGATGATGTAGGAGATGAGGGACTACGCAAAGCAATGGAAAATATGCAAATTGGTGACATCAAGCCAAAAGAGGATCCAACTTCACCAAGCTCATCAGGACAAGTGAAGCCACCCACCTCTTCTACAACAAGTGACATTCAAGTCATAGAAGATGAACAAAAAGGATCAACAACCAAATACCTTCAAGATCTACAATGCAAACGCCAAGGATCATCCAATAGATCAAATATTGGGTGACGTGAGTAAGGGTGTTGAAACTCGCTATAGGATAGCTTCATTTTTGTGAACATTACACTTTTGTGTCTTCTTTTAAGCCAAAACATGTAGATGAAGCCATAGATGACCCGGATTGGGTCAATGCCATGCATGAGAGTTGAACAACTTCGCTCAAAATGAAATTTGGACTTTGGTGGAGAGACCCAAGGAGCACAACGTAATAGGCACAAAATGGGTCTTCCAGAATAAACAAGATGAAAATGGAGTTATGGTAAGAAACAAAGTAAGATTAGTTGCTCAAGGATATACTCAAGTCGAGGGTTTAGATTATGATGAGACTTTTGCACCCGTTGCTGGACTTGAGTCAATTAGAATCTTGCTTGCTTTTGCATCTAGCTTTGATATTAAACTATTTTAAATGGATGTCAAAAGTGCTTTTCTTAATGGAATAATCTCCGAACTAGTATATGTAGAACAACCCCCGGGATTTGAAGATGCAAAATATCCTCATCATGTTTTCAAGCTTTCAAAGGCGCTATATGGATTAAAACAAGCTCCTAGAGCTTGGTATGAGCGCATTCGCAATTTTCTTGTTTCAAAAGGCTTCAAAATTGGAAAAGTAGACATAACTCTATTCACAAAAATTATTGATGATGATTTCTTTGTGTGCCAAATTTATGTCGATGATATTATTTTTGGTTATACTAATCAAGACTTTTGCAAAGAATTTGGTGAGATGATGTCTAGGGAATTCAAGATGTCAATGATAGAAGAGCTAAGCTACTTCCTTGGACTTCAAATCAAACAACACAAAGATAGAACATTTATAAGCCAAACGAAGTATGTGAAAGATCTACTCAAGAAATTTGGGATGGAAGAGGCAAAACCCATCAAGACACCCATGGAAACAAACAGGCACTTAGACCTCAACGAAGGAGGTAAGTCGATAGATTCAAAGCTTTATAGATCCATGATTGGTAGTTTACTTTATCTTACCGCATATAGGCTCGACATTATGTTTAGCGTTTGCATGTGTGCACGTTTTCAAGCTTCTCCAAAAGAGTGACATTTAATGGCTGTAAAGAGGATTATAAGATATTTAAAACATTACTCAAATATAGGGCTTTGGTATCCCAAAGGTGCGAAATTTGAATTAATTGGATATTCGGACTCCGATTATGCGGGTTGCAAAGTGGATAGAAAAAGCACCTCGGACAGTTGTCAATGGCTAGGTAGGTCCCTAGTATGTTGGTCTTCCAAGAAACAAAATTCCGTAGCCCTCTCAACCGCCAAAGCCGAATATGTTTCTGTCGGTAGTTGTTGTGCTCAGTTGCTTTGGATGAGGCAAACATTGATGGATTATGCAATTAAATTTGATAAAATGCCTCTTTTGTGTGACAATTATAGTGTCGTCAAAATATATAATAACCCTGTTCAACACTCAAGAACCAAGCACATGATATACGTCACCATTTCTTAAGAGATCATGTGAGCAAGGGAGATATTGAAATTAGCCACATCCGAACCGAAGATCAATTAGCAGATATATTCACCAAACCTCTAGATGAAAGCCGTTTTTGCAAATTGAGGATGAGTTAAATGTCATAGACTACTCAAATGTAGATTGAATTCTTGCCTCATTCAATTTGCTCATTTGATGTTCTTTTGTGGCATTTCAATGAATTATCTCTTTTCTCGGGCAAAAATTTGATTACTTTCATAAAAATTATGTTCCAAGACAAGCAATAGCATTATTCATGCATAATGATCCTGAATGATTTTATTTGAGTGCAAAACTAGGGATCATTTGCATTATTTTGAGTTCTAAAGTTCAAATTCTGTACAGTTCTAGAAAAATTGGAACTACCGCCATTATATTAGCGGTACTTCTGGTTTTCCAGAAATATCGGAACTACCGGCGTTGTTTTCACGGTACTTCCGAGATTTCTGAGAAATCAGAACTTCCGGCGTGTTAAGCACGGAACTTCCGATATCTGCGAAATTTAATGCCCTTTCCTAAAACCGCCAACCTCCCTGCCGTTACACCCTTTCCATTGAATACATTTCTCTCTCTCCTCCCCTCATCTCCCAAAACCGCACTCTATCCTTCTTTTCCTCTCCCTCACTTCCTCTCTCCCAAAAACACTCCCCTCTCCCGATCTTCGAATCCGAGGAGACTCCTTCGTTCTTGGGCAATTTCCTGCACGTCTAGGATTAGGTTAATTTGAAAATGTGATGGCTTTTGTTGTAATTTCTTCGGGCAAACTAGTTTATTTGGTGTATTATGATGTTTATACATCCATGCATTGGATTCAATCCAAGTAATACCCCAAAAATTCAAAGATTAAACATGCCCTAGAAATGACTTAGAAAAATCGGAACTACCGCTCGAGCAGCCGGAACTACCGGAGTCCCAGAAGTTCCGCATTTTGAATGCCGGAACTACCAGATTTCCAGAAGTTCCGCAGTTTGACTGTCGGTACTTCCGATTTTCCTGAAACAGCAGAAGTTTCATTCCGTTTCAATTCAAACTTGTACCTCTTTTATCCTAGCTCATTCCTTGTTGTCTTAATCTATGTTTGAAGATGCCGAGGATGAAGAACACCTCCCACAAGACCTATGTTGGAACTCGGGGTCAATCCTCCTCCGCAGCCCTTCCTGAGCCAGAACACGAGGATAGGGGCAAAGGTCCCGCCTCCGACTCTAAGAGCGAGTCTGAGGCTTCACATGAGGAAAGCGAGGAGTATGAGGCTTCTGATGAGGAAATGCCAGCAGCAGAAGAACCCGAAGTGGACCTAAACAAGATCACTAGTGAGGATTATGCGATTTTGCGTCGCAGAAGTCTGTATGTGCTCCCAATGAACTCTCAGAACCCTAAGTTTCATAAAAATTCCAAAAGCAAGTATATGTGCAGATGTATGGTCCTTCTCGCAAGTTTGCACAGCATAAGTATGTGGACTGGGATCATTTGTCGCAGATCGACAAGTATGATGGTGCTTACCGCCTCTTTCAGCGAGCAGGTATTCACCAGCTTGTCGCACTTCAGTCCAACTACAATGAGGAGATGATCCGTCAGTTTTACGCCACGCTGTATATCTCTCCCAACTTTGAGCACTTATGCTGGATGATTGGATAGCAGCCTGTGGATAGCACGAAGCATGAATTTGAATTGGCACTCAACACGAAGTCTAGTACCTATGAAAAGGTATACAGTAGGCCAGCACTACCCATTTCAGCATACACTGACTATTATGATCGGACTGCTGGGTGTGTGTCAGGAAAGTTGTCAGGTTTGCTCCCCATTCCATGCCTTGTGAACAGGATCATCAATCACACCATTTTCCCAAAGAGTGGGAATTATGACAACATTCGCGGCCATGCTTGGAACTTGATTGACTACATTATGCGCGGCCAAAAGTTTGATGTGGTGGACCTCATTATTAGAGAGATCGATGCCAACAAGAATGACAGAGTCAGAAGGATCAACTATGCACCATATATCATGGCTCTGATCATTAGGAAGACTGGGTACAGAGGAGCGCTTGGGACAGTGCATAAGCCCTACAAGCCTCGTGCAGAGCCTCCAGTTCCCGCTCCTCCTCGTCCTCGTGGACAGCCACAGGGGCCTGCTGATCCTCCTCCCCAGGGCGAATGCGATGTTACATTGTCTCAGATTTACTCCGCCGTCCTTAGGCTTGAGGAGCGTCAGATTGAGATCTCCAATCAGGTTGCTACCCTGATTTCCTCGGTCTCTTCTCTCGGGGATCGCATCTCGTCCCTTGAGAGTGCTATGGCTCATCCACCTTCTCCGATCCGCTATACCCGTCGTCGTCATCGCAGCCCTTCTCCTCGTGCCTCCCAGGAGTAGCTCTCTTTTTGGTATCTTGATGCCAAAGGGGGAGAAATGAAGCAAGGAAAGTTTAACCATCCAATCCCTCTCTCATGTGCTCTCTTGTTTAGATTTAGGATTTAAGAGTGGAGCACTTGGTGTGCTCTTTATCCTCCAAGATGGAGTGACTGTAAAACTTTCTATATCAAGTAACAATATATCAATCTTTGTGTATCTCTATGGATCCATCATGTTTTGATTGATTTCATCTTGATTTGGTTGGTTATTCTCTCCTCTTTACTTTTCTTGACTTTGCTATGTCAAGGATGTGTAAGAGATGGAGACTATATTTGAAAATCTATCTTCACCCATCTAGATACTTTGATAGCAAGTTTATCAAGAAAACTTAGTTTTGCTTAATTTGGGCTAAAAGTGTGATTTCTCAATCTGAGGGTATTTGAGTTGATTTCTTTGGTGTTCTAACTTACTGTGATATGTGGAAATACATCTAGACCTATCTCGGTCATCATCCACCCCCGAGCAAGTTGTATTAACTGATTTTGATTTTGACTCGATTTTGTGGAACCTTCCAACAAACTAAAAGTTCTCAACTTTGGCCATGATTTTCATGATCGTTTGTTAGAATAGATTCACAATACCCTAGAGAAGATCCCTGCAAAGTTTTGTATCATTTGGATCTATGGATTAAAATTTACATCATTTTTCGTTTTGAAACTATGCTGAAAGCAGACTACTCTTCTCTGTTCCTTTGAGTTTTCGACCACATTCAAGTTTTTGACCACATTGTTTCTTTTCGACCACATTGGGTTTTCGACCTCTCACTGGTCGTTGATTTCACTGGTCGTATTTCAACCTGATTTGACCACATTGATTTTAGACCACTCGTTTGTCTACGACCATGCTAGTTTTGACTACATTAATTTTTGACCACATTGGTTTTCGACCACCCTCTGGCCGTTGACCACTCGAGTTGAATTTCGACCACTCTCTGGTCATTGACCACTCAAGTCGAATTTCGACCACGCTGGCTTTCGACCAAGTTGGTTTTCGACTACGTTGGTTTTCGACCGCTCTCTGGTCGTCGACCACTATAGTCGAATTCTGACCACATTGATTCTGATTGATAGTCGAAATCGGACCACGTTGATTTCTGATCAAGTCACGCTTAGCTTAGTGATTCTCTGGTTTTTAAGTAGAATTCCTACCCTAATCTTCATAACTTTGTAGCTATCAGAGTATGAGATAAATAAATATTTGAAAGCATATAGGCCCTTAAAAATATTGGTTTTGGTAATTAATGACATTATGTGATCATGAGACTAATATGTGTGTTAAGTGTATGGAAGGATTGGTCTCAAAGGAAAAGTAAGAGGTTCACAAAATGATTTCACAAGATTCAAAGAGTTCCAAGACGACAAGGTAAATAGTTTAGGGCTCTTTTATTTTTACCGGTCTTAGGAGAAAGGTTAGAAGACTGGATTATAGGTTAGATGCCGTACTATTAAGAGGGATCATGGTTAAATGCTTGATCATATGTTTATGTGCCTTATGGATCAATCTAGGATCATGCATGCAATTAGAAATAAAATTGAATCAAAATTGTGCATTGTCAGAAATTTCAGAAGTACCGGCGTTCAAAAAGCGGAACTTCCGATCGGCCTGAAGTACCGGAGTTAAACTCGCAGAACTCCCGATCGGCCGGAAGCTCCGGCTTCCCGAGCGGAACTTTTTTTTCCAGAGAGTGACCAGAATTGAACTTAGCCTCTCGGAAATCGGAAGTACCGCTGGTTGAACGGCGGAACTTCCGTATGGTCAGAAGTTCCGGCAAATGTGAGCGGAATGTTTTTTCCAGAGAGCAACCTTTGCAAAACTTCAACTCGCATGAAATCGGAAGTTCCGGGGCTATATCGGAACTTCCAGAAATCCGGAAGTACAACACTTTCAACGGCGGAAGTACCGCATTTAATATCAACGGATACTTTTGACTCTCTGACATAGCCGTTCTGTGCACTCTGCAGAAATCCGGAAGTTCCGGCCCCAACACAACGGAACTTCCGATTTGCGGTCGTATTTCAACCTGATTTGACCACGTTGATTTTAGACCACTCGTTTGTCTTCGATCACGTTAGTTTTGACTACATTAATTTCTGACCATGTTGGTTTTTGACCACCCTCTGGTCGTTGACCACTCGAGTTGAATTTCGACCACGTTGGTTTCGACCACTCTCTGGTCATTGACCACTCGAGTCGAATTTCGAGCACGCTGGCTTTCGACCATGTTGGTTTTCGACTACGTTGGTTTTCGACCGCTCTCTGGTCGTCGACCACTATAGTCGAATTCTGACCACGTTGATTCTGATTGATAGTCGAAATCGGACCACGTTGATTTCTGATCAAGTCACGCTCAGCTTAGTGATTCTCTGGTTTTCAAGTAGAATTTCTACCCTAATCTTCATAACTTTGTAGCTATCAGGGTATGAGATAAATGAATACTTGGGAAAAATTTAAGATGCCATTTACCTGTTCTATTGCCTATCTGATCTTGCAAAATTACTTGTTTAATTTCCTACCAGATTCATGCGTCCCAAACATGCCCTTACTGGTCTTCATTCTACTCGTAATAACATCAACATCAATGTATATATTAACTGCAACAATGGCAACAAATCATACGTATGTACGTACGTAGGTACATATATATCATCAAGGTACAATTAGAGAGAGAAGGATTCTAGAATTAGTTGTGACGCAGATTTGCAGGTATCCATCGATGAAGAAGGTATACGTATAGTAACGTGCGATCGAGTAGCTACGGATGATCCTCCGACCATTTTCACCTGCTGCCCCTGCACCTCTCCTCCGCCTGGCAGCCGCGCTGGTAGAACTTGGTGTTCATGGCGATCGGGCGGTCCAGCCCCCGGCGGCCGGGCACGCCGTCCCTGAGCAGGTCGTCGTAGTTGATGAAGGACGGCCTGTTGAGCTGGTCGCTGTGGCCGCGCGGGACAGCGACGCGCTCGGCGTCGTGCGGGACGGCGGCGGCGTCGCCGATATGCGTGAGGAGTAGGAGGAGACTCACCGCGGCCAGGGTCGCCAGCAAGGTGGCCTGCTTCTTCGCCGGCTTGGCCATTGTTGTGACTAGTGGTGTACGTACGTAGTTGCTCTGTTATTATTGGTTAATTAGGCAGGTAATTTAATGTTGCTAGTTGATTAGGGGTTCAAATACGAGAGGCAGAGGTGAGATGGGCGGAGGGGAGTGTTCATAGAGGCCGAGTAAAATTAGGTGGTTTTGCTTATGTAAAATTAGATTGGATGATTTTATTTGAGTAATCTGCATGCTAAAATTAGAGGTAGCAAGCAGCACATGTTTTGCAAATGGAAGGAGGTCGGAGACGAGGCCTTTATTTAGACAATCGAATTATAAAATGGGCTTTGCGATATGTAGTAATGACAGCGTAAACTATAGTAATAATTTTCGTGATTGTAAGCATATCTAAAGATGTGACTTGTAACAAAACCCTTATATTAGATTACTGCTATAATCTAATAATAGCATTAGCCGTTAACAACATTAGATAGTGCAAGAGTAGAGCCGGGTTGCATTCCGAAAACTGTTGGTAAACAAACGTCATTATTTCCTGATGGAGTATTGCCTCTCGAGCAGGGATGCACATTCGAGTAAAGGCATCAAGACACGTCTTTTGAGGCTACTCAATTGAAAACGGACACAAAATTAGTAGTGTCCAAAGGGGCGGTGCCTAATAGATCGGCCCGCCCACAGCCCGGCAATGTAGGCACGGCATGACACGAAAGTTGACAGATTGGACTGGCATGGTATGAAGGGATGGGTTATGTTTAAGATGTTATCTTAGCCTACCGTGCCGGCATGACACGACACGACACGGCCGGCCCTGCACAGCCACTCGGCACGCGTGGCCCTTCGGCATGATTTGGCCTATTTAGCACATGTAACCCATGGCCACGACCCATTAGGCACGAAGGTCAATTATCAGGCACGGGCATGGCACGATGGACACGGCCTATTTAGTACGATAACGGTCAATTTTTTAAAATTATAACTGTTTAGGAGTCGTTTATGAGTTTAAAATTTCAAAAAATATCAAATTTATTCTATAAATAGGCAGCATACTCCCTCATTCATCCACACTCAAATCAGCAACCTCCTCTCCTCATTCTCTTGTGAAAATTCCAAAGCACTTTGTGATAATTTGGCAAAATTTTAAATAATTTTGCCAAAAATTCGAAAATTCGAAATTTGGCATACAATCAAGTAAAGACGTAAAAATACTAATGTTCATATTCTTATTGTTGTAGGGGTGGCCCCCATCTAAACCCAGCAGGCCTGTTAGAAGGTTATAGGGCCCAAAATGGGACATATGTAATGGCTTAAATACCCCTGGCAAGGAGGTACCGATGTAAGGGCACATTTGTAATAGCACAGCCCATATGAATATATACACCAAGGGAAGACTAGAGGAGGGGGGACGACCACTCTCTCCCAACTCTCCACTAACACATCTCTCTCTGTTTGGTCTGTAACCACAACAGTTGGTGCCGTCCGTGGGGAGGACAGGAGCAAGCCTGAAATCCGAAGAAGGATGGCACCGAAAAAAGCTTCGTCGACGGCGGCGAGGGGGAAGAAGGCGGCTGGGTCGGAGCGTCGCGTGGGTACCAGGGCTTCGGCATCGGCTGTAGCGAGCGCGGGCGTCGACGCTGGCACTGCGACGACCGACCCCGCCACTGGCACTGCGACGACCGACCCCGCCGCTGGCACTGCGACGACCAACCCCACCACCGGCACTGCGACGACCAACCCCGCCACCAGCACTACGACGACCGACCCCGCCCCTGGCACTGCGACGACCGCCCCCGCCACTGGCGTTGCGACGACCAACCCCGCCACCGCCGCTACAACGACCAACCCCGCCGACGCGACAGCGACCAACCCCACCACCCTCGTTGCAGCGCTCGCTGGTAGTACGGACCGGGCGGTTGGAGATAGCCACAACGGAGCGGTCAGCAGCTCGGGAGCTCGCGAGGCAATCGTACCTGTGCCGACCCGTCCGCCGGGCGTGCCGGCGGCCCCGCCCGCACTAACGGTGGAAAGCGCCCTGCTGGCGGCCCTCAATGCATTCCAGCGGGAGCTAGGGGATCTTCGCGGGGCTGTCCGCGACATGCAAGAGGCTCGGAGCCAGCAAGCCGCGCCAGTGGTCGCGCCAGAGCCCGTGCCGGAAAGGGCAGACAGTCGCGACGCCCCCACATCCAGCAGAGTCCCCGCTTTCGACAGGACTACAGCAAGCGGCGTGGCCCGAAGACTTCAAATTCCCCAGCGTCATCGAGCCATACAAAGGCGATACAGACCCCCGCGAGTTTGTGCGCGTGTATGAAACCGCAATCGAGGCCGCGGGTGGAGACGACACCACAAAGGCGAATGGACTCCCCCTCGCGCTGCAAGGAGTGGCGCTTTCCTGGTTTTTTACCATAGAGCCAAACTCGATCTATGCATGGGAGCAGATCCACGACCGCCTTCACAACAACTTTCAAGGAAACTATGTTGAGCGGGCCGACGCGGACCAGCTCTTCGCCGTGAAGCAGAAACCATCGGAGAAGCTCTGCGACTACTTCAAGCGCTTCGCGAAGATATGCTGTCAAGTCAAAGACGTTAACGAAACCACCGTTGTCAATGCAGCCATGCAGGGCCTTCGCTCGGGCCCGATGGCCGAGTACAATGCACGGAAGACAATCAAAACAGTGACAAAACTCTTCGACAAAATGGAGGAATACGCCAGGGCGGAAGAGGACGCACGGCGAAGACAAGGGGACAACTCCGACACCAACCAGGCCAGTGGCTCGGTGAAAGCCGAAGATCCGCCGAAGGACTGTTCTTCGAAGGGAAAACGCAAGCAGGAGTAGTCCAAAGACGCGTCCGAGTGCAAGGACGCCCCGCACAAGGAGCCGTCCGATAGGCCCAAGCACGGCCAGCAGAAGTCGTGACGAAATCGGTATGTCTTCGACATCGAAGGCGGCTTCGAAGAAAATGCTTCCGCTGGTCGTGGCGGTAGAGGGCGCCGAGGCCGGGGACGCGGCTGTGGCCGGGGTCGCGAGGATAAAGGCCGTGGAAATTACGACGACCAGCACCATGGGCTGTGGTGCGAAGTCCACGGTCGCGGCACCCACGACATGCGCGCGTGCACCTCCATAGCGGTGCTCCGCCAAAGCGTCGCCAGGGATAGGAACCCGGAGGCACGCCCTCCTATGGTGGCCCACGTTCAGCACCCATACGTGGGGGGGACGCCTCTGCACGCGCTCTACGGAGTATAAACAAGATGCGGATTCCGCGCATGCCATGGATGTCGTCCTTGCGCATACTCTCCGGAGTATAAAAAAGACGCGGGTGTTCTTCCTGCGCACTCTACGGAGTATAAACAAGACGCGGATTCCGCGCATGCCATGGACGTCGTCCTTGCGCATACTCTCCGGAGTATAAAAAAGACGCGGATGTTCTTCCTACGCACTCTACGGAGTATAAACAAGACGCGGATTCCGCGCATGCCATGGACATCGTCCTTGCGCATACTCTTCGGAGTATAAAAAAGACGCGGATGTTCTTCCTGCACACTCTACGGAGTATAAACACGACGCGAATCCCGCGCATGCCGTGGACGTCGTCCTTGCGCATACTCCCTGGAATATAAATAAGGCACGTATGCTGTCCCGGCGCGCTTGGCAAAACGCAAACGCGACGCGAACCTTGCGCGGCTGGCGCATTGCGCACCCCCGCCAAGCGTCGAGGCTCGTACTCGCGCACCGCGGGAGAGGTACGCAAGGCGCGCTACGGAAACTCAATTTCGAGAATTTCAAGAAATAGCGGCGTAGCGCGCCACAGGCTGGCCCCAGCGAGGGCGCGCACGCGGGCTACGAGGTACACCAGAGGCTACCCCCACTTTGGAAGGTAGGGGGACGAAGCGCGCCTCCGCACAAGCCAATCTACGGACTTTAAACAGGTCGTACTGCGAAGGTCCGCCTCCGCACGCGCCAGTCTACGAACTTTAAACAGGTCGTGGTGCGAAGGTTCGCCTCCGCACGCGCCACGGCGCCAGTCTACGGACTTTAAACAGGTCGTGGTGCAAAGGTCCGCCTCCGCACGCGCCACGGCGCCAGTCTACGGACTTTAAACAGGTCGTGGTGCGAAGGTCCGCCTCCGCACGCGCCAGTCTACGGACTTTAAACAGGTCATAGTGCGAAGGTCCGCCTCCGCACGCGCCAGTCTACGGACTTTAAACAGGTCGTCGTGCGAAGGTCCGCCTCCGCACGCGCCAGTCTACGGACTTTAAACAGGTCGTAGTGCGAAGGTCCGCCGCCGCACGCGCCACTCTACGGAAACAGGTCGTGGTGCGAAGGTCCGCCTCCGCACGCGCCGGTCTACGGACCTTGAACAGGTCGTAGCCCCAACGGCTGCCTCCTCACGAGCTAACCCTACGAGCTAATCAACACGCAAGCCCTGCGGGCGCACTTTGAACGCGGGGATCTTGTCCCCGCACAGCATGACCGCCCGAAGCTTAACATGCAGCGCATACGGCATATCCTAATCGCCAGGAGGTCTATATATCGAAAAAATCTTACAAGTACAGAGGCCCGCCAACATCTTTACCGCTCTAAGCAGTTATCCGGCAGGCTCGTCCTTAACACAAGCTAAGGCCGGGGCTTCGCCAGACGAAGATTGGCCCGCCCAAAAGTTCAGCGACTCCTCGGCCCTTCGCCAGCGTCGAAGGCGCCGCCGGGTCGCAAGGTCGGACGCAAGTAGTCTGCCCCAGCAAGAAAGCTGCCCGGCACACAGGTGAAAAAGTCAGAATTTGTAAAGCAAGCGCGCACTTCATTCACAAGAAAAGCGGGGGACATTGCAACACACGCCTACACCTGGCCACTTCGGCGTCACACCTGCGAGTTTTCGGCGCCTTCGGAGGCCTCAGCGCCACCCTCGTCACGCCGCGGGACCTCGTCCAGAAATGGGCCGAGACTCCCCTCCCCGTAAAGTGACTTCTGAAGCTCGACCCGCGCAGCGGCCTCCCCGACGTAATCCCAGATCCGCTCGTGGAAGTACTTGACGGCGCGGCGAGAGGCGCAGACGGCACCGGACATTACTCCGGCCCCGCTGGGCATCTCCAGCTGGGGTCCTCCAGCTCGGCGACATGTGTGCAACCGCGGTGCCGTAGGAGCGCGCACACCATGCACGACGCCGCGTAAGCGCAGTGGTTGCCGAAGGTCATCGCGGCGCCGCGCGCAACGTTGGCGGCGTCTCCGATCCAGCGAAGGGTCCGAGGCAGCTCCTCCGGGCCAAAGGCGCGATCCGGCACCTTAGCCACAAGCCCCTGGAGATGGCTCTCCAGCGCTTGCATGGCATCCCAGGCAATGACCGAAGCCTCGCCAAGCGTCCGGTCACGCTCCGCTAGAGTTAAGGCAAGTTCGCCTTTTTCCTTCTCCAGCGAGGCGACCTGTTGCAGAAGGCCGTCCCGCTCCGCCGCAAACCCCTGCCGCTCCGCCTCCACGGCCGATTCCCGCGCCGACGCGGCAAGTCCCTCGGCGTGCGCCTGCACCTCAGCGCACTCCGCTTCCAGCTGGCGGATGCGGGCATCCTGGGTAGAGCAGACCCCCGAGGCTTCGCGTAGCTCCTCCTCGGCGACCCGCAGCCTATCCTCAAGCGCCCTCTGGGCACGAGCATAGGCCGCTTGCAAGGCCTGCCCCAGCACAAGTGTCTGCAGAACAGAAAGGCTTAGCAAGCTCAGCATGGCCAGGCATTGTCATACGAAGTGCTTACCCTCACCCCCGACACCTCTAAGGCATCCCCGAGACGCCCCACCCCGTAGGTCTGCAGCGCTTGCTGGCCAACGCTGGCAGCTGCGTCATCCACGATCCCACGCCACGCCCTCAGCGTCTCTGGCGGAGGCACGAAGTCTGCTGGGCCCGGGCGCACGGTGATCGCCCCGTCGGCACGAGGACCCTCATGTTCCGCCAAGGGCTCCTCCTCCGGAATAAGCGACGTTGCAAGTAGGGATGCAGGTGAGCACCGCACGGCACAACGAAGACACCAGGGCAAACTAAGCCACCTTACCTTCAGTAGCGGAAGGAGGGCATCGGGGGCCCACCCCCCTAGCCCCAGGTGGAGTAACGGCGGCGCAAGTCCCCGCGGAGAGCGTGGCCCCGCAAGGAATAGAAGCCTCCGCGTTCGGGGTCGGCGCTGACAGTTCCTGCACGGCGGACGACGTGGCCAGAGGGGCGGAGGGGGCGCGCGCAGCAGGGGCATCGGCATATGCATCGGAGTCCCACAAGCTCCCGATACCCGTCGCCACGATGAATCCCCTCGACGTCCAGTGGAGCTCCGACCGCAGGCACGGCCGCTTAGCCGGAGCAAGTGGCGGCGGCACCACCCCAGTAGCCGCTGTCGGAGAGGCCCCCGCGACCACAACACCCGTGGGCGAAGACCCCACCGTGGCAGCCTTTGCGGAGGGTACCTCGGTTTCGGCCGCGGCTGTCGGCGAAGACCCAGCTCCATGCGCCCCCGCGGAGGGCGTCTCCGGCATCATAGCGGCCACGGCCGAAGGCTCCACCTCAGCACCGCCGGTCAGCAGGGATCCTGTCCCGACGGCCGCCGCAGGTGACAAGGTTTCCCCTTTCCGGCTGCTCGCGACGAGCCCGCCGTCCCAGGCACCCTCCGAAGACCCCTCGCCCCCGGCGTTCGCGCCATCCAAGCCCGAGTCGGCGTACCTCGCCAAATCTGACTCCGCGTCTACCGCGTCATCGGGAGCACTAGCGGCAGCAGCGACAGCTGTTATACCAAGCACGGCAGACGCCCCGCCTCGGGCCCTCTTGCGAGACGGCGCCTTCGCCCTCGTCGCGCCGTCATCTTGGTGCTGCGAGGACGGATCAGCACGGTCCGGCACGGCAAGGCCCAAGGCCTCGCACACGCGATTTATCCGCCCCAGCCCCGCTGCAGCAGTAGCAGACGCGCGCTGCTCATGCTCCCTGCCAGTGTACGGTCCGAGAAATGCGCGCACGGCCCGCTCCGCATCCTCCAAGCGAATCTCTGCACCAAAGCAGGGAATAAGATTAATATGTAACGCACTCCGCGCGAACATACGAGGGATACGGTCGAGGCCTACGAGGGTCGGAGGGTGCCGGCAATGAGTAGACCCACGGCAGAACATTATCGTCGCGACGCTTCTCGGCGGCGAGGCGCCAGTCACGGGCGAGCGGCGCCACGCCGTACATCGCGTATTCTTCGGCGAGGTCGTGCATGTTAAAGCGGGCGGCCACGCCTGCGAGCCATCGGGCCCTCCGCCTGTCCTCGTCGTCGAGCGTCCGGCCAGACGAGGTCTTGAACGCGATCGGCTGGCCCGTGCATTCGAGGTCGCTCCCGCTCGCCACGCGGTGGTAGAACCACCGTTTCATTCAGTGAGACTCCCATTTCCCGTGAGTGGCGTTCGCGGGGAAGAGCTTGCTGCAAGATGGCCGAAGAATAAAGGTGACGCTGCCGAAGTTCAACAGCGTCCCGTCCTTCCGATCCTTGGGCTGGCACCGTGCCTCGTGCAGGTAGGCAAACAACGAAGCACTGGGCCAGCACGCTCCCGAGCGCAAGGCCCAACTGTACACAGCGAGCCAGGCCACGGCGTTCAGAGTCAATTGCGCCAGCTCCAGCCCGAAGATCTGCAACACATCGCCCACGATCGCTGCCGCCGGCATGCGGAGCCCCGCGTCGAGAAAGGCGACGAACACAAGCACCTCCGACTCCTCGGGGCGCGGTTCTGTCTCGTCGGCGGCGGGCAATCATACTGCCTGGCGCTCAGACAACTTCCCCGCGCGCAGTAGTGCTTGGATTGTCTTCTCGGTCACGAGCGAGGGGCCCAACTCGCCGGAACACGAGCCTCCCTTTTCCGCCGCCAGCCACCACTTGTCCGCCGCCGCCGGGTCGCGTTCGCCGAGCGAGTATTTCACCTCCAGCGGTGAAGACTGTCGGCGAATGCCGCAAGTACCAACCGCCTGGCCACGCTTGTGACCGGATGCCATCGCTTCTCACAAAAGGAAGAATACAGCGGTGAGAATACCACGGGAGTGTGAAGGCGAAGCAAGCGAGAAAGGGGCGTCGAACTGCGGGGGCGCGGTTGTGGGGGCTATTTCAAGCCACCTCACCCCAAAGGCGGCAGCCGAAGCGTCGCGACGGTCCGCGTGCCGGGCGCGACCGCAATCATACGGAGGCCCGTCCCGCACGATTCCCCATAACCAAGGACGAAGCGTCGTGACGGTACGCGCCAGACGCGGACACAGCATGAGGACCGTCAGGGCACGACGCTCCAGTGGCCTCCCGCCACATGGCAATCCCCGCACAAAATAACTAAGGCGCACGGCAGGAATACGTTCTGCCGCGTGCCCCACCCACGGGAAGGCGGGTTGCATGACGCGACAGCCTGCCCTTTGACAGGCCAGACGTCGGCCCGATTCCAGCCGCTATTAAAAGCGTGTTACTAGACCATGGATCATAACAGCTTCGAAGCATAGCAGGACAGCCGGCAGAAACGAGGCGGTGGGATATGGCTAAACGCCACATGGCGCGCCATCCCTCGCCTGCCTAGTGTCCTCCGTCCCTGAGGAAGAGGCGAGCAGCCGCGATCACGCAACCGCTCATATCATACAGCGCACCAGTTACAAGCCGCCGCGTGCCCCGCACGCCAGGCCGAGTCGCACGGAATGACAACCTAGCCCTGGCAAGCCAGGGGCCGGCGCGATTCCAGGAACCATTACAGTGCATTCCCGGACCATGAGGTTGCAATCACCGCAGGCGCAGCGGTGTCCGCTGCGCGAAGTTTCTACTTCGACTAGGCGCCAGCTCCGCTGCCACCTGTTCGAAGGGTAGGGGACGGAGCGCGCGCGAGCCTACTTCGACTAGGCGCCAGCTCCGCTGCCACCCGTTCGAAGGGTAGGGGACGGAGCGCGCGCGAGCCTACTTCGACTAGGCGCCAGCTCCGCTGCCACCCGTTCGAAGGGTAGGGGACGGAGCGCGCGCGAGCCTACTTCGACTAGGCGTCAGCTCCGCTGCCACCCGGTCGAAGGGTAGGGAACGGAGCGCGCGCGAGCCTACTTGGACTAGGCACCAGCTCCGCTGCCACCCGTTCGAAGGGTAGGGGACGGAGCGCGCGCGCGAGCCTACTTCGACTAGGCGCCAGCTCCGCTGCCACCCGTTCGAAGGGTAGGGGACGGAGCGCGCGCGCGAACCTACTTCGAATAGGCGCCAGCTTCGCTGCCACCTGTTCGAAGGCTCGTAAACGGAGCGCGCGCGCGCCTACTTCTGCCAGGCGCCAGCGCGGGACGGAGCGCTCACGCGCCTACCTCAACACCAAGGCTCCGCAAGTTCGGAGAAGTTCACAGGCCGCAGGGACGGAGGGGGCCAAAGGACTCGGCAACATGGCTTCGGCCCTGTGAAGCCCTTCACCATGAGGGGCTCCTGTTGTAGGGTGGCCCCCACCTAAACCCAGCAGGCCTGTTAGAAGGTTATAGGGCCCAAAATGGGACATATGTAATGGCTTAAATACCCCTGGCAAGGAGGTACCGATGTAAGGGCACATTTGTAATAGCACAGCCCATATGAATATATATACCAAGGGAAGACTAGAGGAGGGGGGACGATCACTCTCTCCCAACTCTCCACTACCACATCTCTCTCTGTTTGGTCTGTAACCACAACACTTACATTGTTCTTATTTCTATTTATTGTGATATAATAGGTAATAGTTTAATTTTGTATTTGTATTTTACAATTTTTTGTATTTCTACATTTCTTCATGGAACTTTTTAACGAATTTGTTACGAGTGAGTACGGAATTGATCCAGAAGTCTTGCATCCTTCAAGATATCTCCGCCTCCACCTCAAATGGCTAAGGCCGCCGCCACCGAGCAAACCGTGCTTGTATCATCATCAAACTCTATCAGTGCCTCTGCGTTAACAAGCACTGGAGCAAAAAGGTCTAGACCCAGCATGTCAAACGTGTGGGCAGATTTCGACAAGATCATGAAGCAATTGCCGTCTGAAGATCAGGTAAGAGTTGCTGTTTGCAAAATATGTTGTCATGAATTGTCTACAAAGTCTATAGGTGGAACCGAGCACTTACACATATGTATCCAAAGATGTAAAGAAAAATAAGGCATCACCATAAGGCAGACACAGCTAATATACAACCTCGATGGTACGGTACATAACTGGGATTATAATATCAAGATAGCTCAAGAATCTTTAGCCTGTTTAATTGTATCGCAAGATCTTTCTTTAAACTTTGGTGCGTTAGATGCATTCAAAAAGTACATTAAAACTAATTATACTCCTAGATTTACTTACATTTCTAGACAAACAACCACTAGAAATTTAGTTAAATACTACAATAATGGTTGTAAAAAATTAAATAACTCTTTGGAGCTGTAAAAAAATTAAAGAACTCTTTGGAGCCTATATATTTTCGGTAGCCTTGACCTCAGACATATGGAGTGGTCATTCTAGGGAGGATTACCTTAGTTAGTCATTCATTACATAAATGATAAGTGGGTATTAGAAAAGAGAACTATAGGCTTCAAACTAATTGACGTAGCACATACGGATAAGAATATAGCAGAATATATTATCAAAGTCGTAGAAGATTTTGGTTTTACAAATAAATTTTTTGCAATTACCCTGGACAATGCCGCAGTAAACTTTAGGGCAATGGATACTCTTACTCCCTTATTTGGTACAACGTCGAATCTTTCTGTCCATATCAGCAATTCACCTACCATATTATTAATCTTATAGTTAAAACTAGTTTGAACAGGTTGAATCCATATCTTCAAGTTTTTCATGATGCAATTTATTTTGTAACCAAAGAATTGCAACAAATAAGACCTACTGTATTGTGATGGGTGCACGTCCACGAAAGTTCATTATGGATATGCTGATAAGGTGAAACTCAACTTATCTCATGCTAAAAAATCTTTTACCCTATAAGTCTATATTTTTTATTTTTATATACACACACTATCACAGGCATACAGGCAACATACTACCGACTGAGCCACACTGGTTTGTTGCTAAGAAATTACTAGCATTTCTAGAACTCTCTTTTATGAATCCATTATTGCTTTATTCAGAGTGTACTATCTAACATCTCCGGTAATTGCTCATCATATTCTTGCGATTGTCATTCACTTGAATAATTTTGAAAATGACGTAGTGTTACGAGAGGCTCTGTACGCTATGAAAACTAAATATTTAAAATATTAGAATGAAATTCTGTACTTATACACATTTTCATTTATTTTAGATCCAAGAGCTAAAATTGCAGGATTCACTAATGTTATTTCAATTATAGGTGATTTATAGGGATATATTATTCTAACTATTTTACAACTGTCTATTCATAATTGTCTGAAGTTTACCAAAAGTACGAGTATAAGTTTCAGGGAGTTTGCTTGCAACAACCGCCACTAACACCCACCACAAGTAAGAAGACAAATATGTGGGGCGCCATATTTTCTTCTAGAAGATCAATCTCTACATCATCAAGTGGTGGAGCAATCCATATCAGGGCCTACGGGGAATTATCAGTCTTTCTGGAGAGCGGTCCCATGCCTCATCACACAAAGAATTTTAACATTTTGGACTGGTGGCGCACCACAAGCTAATATATTCGATGTTATCCATATTAGCATAGAATGTGTTAACTATTTCTATTTCCATGGTTTCTTCCGAGTCTGCTTTCGATCTTTCTAGAAGAATATTAGAGGACAGAAGAATAAGACTCATGAATAAGATGGTGGAAGTACTTTTCACAGTGAAAGATTGGAAATAAGCTAATGTGCGAGCTCAACACTGCGTGGTGGATACGAAGTTGGAACACGCGTTTAATAATCTCTATCTAGATGGCGACGAAGGCAGTCAAGATGCCAACAGCACCGTCGACGATTCTTAGAGCATCCATGTATACATTATGCTTTTTATGATTTTTTACCTGTAATGCTGAGCTACAGGCTGTACTCTTTTTTCTTTACCCAAGGGTTTTCAAGTTAAGCTTTTACTTGGCAAAGTTTTTAATGAGACAACCATTTTAACATTAATAAAGCTCATTATTACATTTTTACAATTTATTGTGTCTTTTTTCTAATTTCTATAATTTAATGTGCCTTTCGTACAATTTCTATAATTTATTATCTTTTTTAATTCTGCAAATTTTTTTGAACTATAAAGTTTTTTGCTATTTTTTTGGGGCGAATGGGCTAGCCGGAAACGGATGTGCCATGCCTCTATGGCCCATCGGGCTAAACGGGCCACTTGTCGGCCAAGCACGACATGAACCCCCTAGGTTGTGCCTAGGCAGTTGTCTTGACCCACAGACCTGCGCGGCATAGCTCGTTCTGGCTGACGGACTAAACGGGCCATGCCAATGGATCCATGCTGTGTCGGGCCCAGGCTTTGCCTTGCCATGCCGCCTATTTGGGCAGGTCTGCACAAGATCACATCGGATGAGAAATTGATGTCTTTTCAATATATAACCGTAAATTCACGTATTTATCGCGTACTTTGATCCAAGCCATCCAAAGCTTTCAGGGAACGGTCCCAAAGGCCCTGAACGGTGGGGTAACATTCTTAATTTTCTGAAAGAGTCATCAGGATAGCCACTAGGTTTACCAATGGAGTATCTTTTTTCCCTCACTTTGAGCCTCCAGTAACACTATAGGTAACCACTAGTTTTCACATTTCACAATGAATTTTTTTTCAATTTTTCTCATTGTGTTTCCTTAACATTTTTTGTTTCCTCAATCTTATAATAGCATTACTTCCTAAATTCTAATGAAATAACACTCAAAATTTCCAAAACCAGGTGGTTTTCAAAAATCTAACTCGGGTTTTTCAGTTACCAGCATTAAACGACCAGTTACCGTCGGTTATCTAAACTTGCTTCGGGGTTTTTGTTATGCAAAATTATAGCTGGTTTTCAAAACTAGCCCTACTTCAAAGTACACCTATTTTGTTTTGAAATATATATGGTTTTGGGAACGCAAGGACTAAGAAATTTGCAAAGAAAATGAAGGAGAAATGGTGTGTTCTTTTAGACTGTATCTTATAGCTTGTAACTTAAAATTTTAAATTCTCACTGTTCGCAAGAGACATTATGAAGAGGGAGATAATCGCAAACGATTTTGGCTGGTATAACTGAAGTCAGTACAATATGTACTACAATCGATTAGTAAACCCCGTCTTAAAAAATACCTCTTTAAAAGCTAGTTAATGTATCAAAAAGTAAAAAAACCAAAGCCAAAACTCTGCCGAATCAAGCCCAACAAGTTCACCGGAATACCAGTGGGAACATGCCAATTTCTAGCAAACTAGACGAAAATGGTTTTCCAAACCGTCCGTAGATCTAAAAAACTAGCAGCATAAGCGCGGCGCCACACTGCGCTAGCTACCATATGAACCAAAGTAAAAGAGACAAAAATTCGTAAGGGGATTATCTGAAGAAGCGAGGACCTGTACGTATTTTCAGAGAAAGTGAAGTGTTTTTCCACAAAATCAAGGACCCATGCATAATTTCGCGAAAACCGCAGGGCACTATCCTACAAAAGGAGGGCCTTCATGGAAACACGAGGACCTGTACGTAATTTCAAAGAAGTGGAGGGGGTTTTCAGGAAAAAACATGGTAGAGGTTTTTTTTTTTGCAAGAACTAAGAATCTGAACGTGATTTTATAAAATCCGAAGGATTTTTTCGCAAAGAAGCTGAGGTGAAGAGCTTCTCCAGGGGCGCTTCCCCCGGGCGTAATACATGATGATGTCATGGAAGAAAACTATGATATGTAAAAGATAAATATGTGAACACTGTAACTATTGCAGGAATTGTTTCTTACGGTCCCCTGCCACTAGTCCGGCCAGCCTTCTTTCGGACAGGGAGGTCGATTGATGGGGACAATAGCGAATGGCTTCTGGGCCTGTTCTTTTTACTATAGCTTGTGACTTTTAGCTACGGCTTGTAGTTTTTGGGATGTTTGTACGAGGGATTACAAAGTAACAGAAACTCACATACGGTTTTACCAATATAAATAAAGTCGGTACAGTATGTATTACAATTAACTAGTAGACTCTATCTTGAAAAAATTCTCCATTTAAAAACTAGTTACTATAGAAAAGTCAAAAAGCAACTTTTAGAAACTGAAAATTATAAGAACAATGAGAAAAATTATTATAGTTTTTAGTTGATTACAAGAAAGATTAAGAGAGTGAGGATAGTCGAGTTGAGAAAACACTCCGTTCAAAATAGCTCTTGCAATGACTATTACAAATAGCTTATAGAAATTTTCTTACGAAACCACTCCGTTCAAAAGCCGTTTTCTAAAAAAACAAAAGCCAAAACTGTTTAGAATAGGGCCTTAATTGAATCCCACTGTTCCATCTTAAAAAAACGCTAACAAGTTATAAGGGGTGCTTTAGAAAAAGAGGATTTCTTCGGGATTTTTTTGAATTTAGTTTAAATTTGTACTAAATCCTAGGGATTTGAATTAAAATCCCCCTATCCAAATAGGCCCTTAGTAACACATTCTCAATGCTATCATGAGCAAAGTATGCCCACCCATGTCGAACTGGACTGGTTCCCTCCCTGAATCTCCCATTTCCATAAATCATTAACATCAGCGTAGGAGTACCTGTGGTCATTCATATTTACTTTTCTACCAGTATTGCGACTAGCATTGTTCTCAACAGAACCCAGATGTCTGAATCCCAGCAATTGCAATTAACTTAAAAGGGGCACAACGAGTATCTGAAAGGGGTAAAAGGATAAAAATTACTAGCATGGTATGATCACTATCTTATCTTCCTTGCGACGATATAACCCACTCAGGATCCACAGCAAGCTGATCTCTGTGACGTTGAAGCTTCACCATCGCCCTCTGGTTTGTTAATCTTGATGGTACGATCCTGCAACCAATATAGAGTATGCTAAGCAACCTTGCAGAAGTAGTATGTTGTTAGTTAAGGGAATAAAAATCACTTTAGTTGTACCTCAGGCTTTGCATCAGTTTCCGCAAGCCTTTGCTTGATGTCTCTTGCTATCGAAAAGAAAACCTGCTCCACATTCAGGTTTGTCTTTGCACTCTGCAGAAACGACAATCAAGAGGAAAACACGTAGAATATGAGGAATAAACATCAAGCAACCGCTCATTCTATACTATTACAATAGATGCAGGGATATCTTGGCAGATGTTCCAATTTCCATGTAGCAACTAACCGTTTCAAAAAACTTGATGCCATATTCATCAGCGAGTGCTTGCCCCTTTGAAGTCGGTACAGCCTATGTTAAGACAATAGACTAATTAAAACAGCTAAGACATGTCCAACTTAATAGTTTGAGAGCTGGAATAGGACACATGATGACGTTTTTAGGTACATTACATTAACATCTACTGTAGTTGAAACTAATGCAAACACTAGCACCAGAAAGATCCCATTTATACATTCAAATCTGAAAATTAAACTACAATCTTTAATAAGAACATAAGAGGAGCTTGACAGAAATTATGAGAGAAACAATCAAGAACAACAGAACATACCCTTTTGCTCTCATCCATGTCAGCTTTGTTGCCTACCAAAATTTTGTTGACATTATCAGAAGCATGTTGCTCAATGTTCCTAATCCAGTTTCTTATATCTGTCAATAACAACACAAAGATCAGAAGGGTAAGCTGAAGTGCCATATCAAAGGATTAGCTGAAGTGGAAGAGTCAGTACTATTGAACGATGACTCATCAGTGACATCATAAACAAGCAAAATACCCATCGCTCCCCTGTAGTAGGCTGCATTGCAGAAATTAACTAGATTCAGAACAGTTTATCCGCATAATAGTTCGAAAACCAACTTATCTTTAACTGAATATAAACAAGCATACCAGTTGTAATAGTTCGGAAACGTTCTTGGCCAGCAGTATCCCAGATTTGCAGTTTAATCCGTTTACCATCCAGTTCAATTGTTCTTATTTTAAAGTCAATCCTTTTTCATGAACACAAAGGAAAACCTTTTAGAAACATTGTAATAACATCATTCATACAACAATAATCCACTCAAATGCAATTATTTTACAGCACTTACCCAATGGTTGTAATAAAGCTAGTTGTAAATGAACCATCTGAGAACCGTAAAAGGAGACAGCTTTTCCCAACACCTATACAAAGATTGTTTCAAGTAAATTAGGTTATTTACTTATTTATGCAAGATCAGAAATATACATAGCCCTAATGACTGTTTAGAACAAGCACAATCGTGAATACATGAAAAATAACCCGATGAAGTTAAAAATGTAGCTGTAAAGCCAACACCAACATACAGAGAAGACATGCATTAAGAAAAAAAAATCTCATTTCACATTTCCCACTAGAAAACATACACAGCACACAAGCCAACCATCTTGGTCCTTCTCAATGATTGAAAAAAAGTAACTATCTAAATCTTAATAGTACTCTGGTTTAAAAGATAATGCAGATAGCACATCAATCCTGGCCATACGCATTGCTTGCAAGCTGTTATTTCATGCAAAGATGATCAACGGAAGGGCAAGTCATAAGATTACTGTAGATCTAGGTTAAGCAACCATAGCAGCCAGTAACATCCACAGAGAATTGCAAAGAACCAAACAATATGCATTCGGTAAATATTTGCAAGGAAGACGAGCATAACTATTTCCAAGCAGAGCAAACAAGTAAGATCCTCTGTATTTCTTTATAATGTCCTCCCAGAAAGTCCAGTTTAGCAATATGTATTGAGAAAAGAGCCACATATGATTAATTCATAATTGAATGATGGCATTCACTGACAGAGCCAGGTAAATTCTGGCTCTAAAGCTTCTGTAGGTTAAACCAAAAAGGTGTCGTCTTCATAGAATTTATCATGCAGCAACAACTTGAGCATTTCCATTTTCACAGGTTCTACAAGTTGTTCAGACAATTACTTGCCTACGGAAGCAGGAAGAATGGTATGCCATCGAATATGAGATCAGCATTTCAAAACATGAAGTGCAATTATATGAAATGTGGCCTCCAACTGTGTCCAAAAGGTACCAGAGAGACACACAGTGAGACCATGAGAGACAGCAATGCTATTATGCAAGAAAGTAAAACTTCAAAAATACAATGACTTTTGGAGCGTTTGACCAAAAATCCTAGTATGGCACCTTCATCAAACCTAAGCTTTAGTTCATTGAGCAAGGATACTGGAACATCAAGTATTACAGTGATATTTTGAAACTGCAGTAGATTCATGAAAACACCCCTTTCGAAATCAGTAAAACTGAAAAGGGAAAGAAAAAAAACACCTTTCTACAACAAGTATGCCAAAAAAAGGTGCTTTTTTTATGTGCTCTACCATGGGCTACGTTGCGCGGATGCTTCACAAAAGTTGCATACCAGTATTGGTTACTGTGCAGGATACGGATACGGCCCCGATACACTCTAATGTGTATCCTACATATATCCTGAATTTATAATTATTCAAAAAAAGAAAATTATTCGCGATACTTCATCGATACTTCTCCGATACTTTTAACCTAATAACCCATCCCTTCACACTACCAATCCAGATCCAGTCCAATCTTCCCCACACCGCATCTCACTCTTATAGTCTATAAGCGTCAGCCAAAGACTTAGGCTGATTAGAAGAGGTCTTAATGCAGTCTATCTGCTAGTATAATACAACTCATATGCTTAGCCGAATAAGACTCCAAGTAGGAGTCGGTTTCAGACTCCAAGTAGGAGTCGGTTTCAGTCTGGAAGTAGGATTCGGTTTTGGATTGTAATAGCATCTTATATATAGTTTGTAATCTGAGGATTTGGGGGACAAGCAAGTAATAACATTAGAGTTTATTGTCTTACCTTCCTCTGTTCTGATCTCCTGCTGGCGACGACGGGAAAGGGAGGGCCTGGCGACCGCCGGGGCAAGCTCCATCTCCCATCTAGCCACCGTTACGCCCTGCGGTCCAGGGGCCATAACAACTTGGTATCAGCGATGCCTGGTTCCAATTCTGGCGAGGAGGCCAACTCTGTAAGCGCAATGTTTAAGGCGATCCAGGAGCAGATGGCCGGGATTGTGCAGCAGAACGCCGAGATGAAGTCCAAGATTGCAGATTTGACACGGCAGAGCATCACCACCAACGCCAAGATTGCAGCACTGGAATCCGAAGGCGTTTTGCCCGTCTCTGCGCCAGGAATCTTACCGATTCCGCCCGGAGCCACTCCATCTGTCCTCACCGCGTCTTCTGCTCCACCGGGGGATCCATTCACCAGCTGCTACGGTCCACCAGCCGCAGCAGCCCCCAGCCAGGAGGACGCCGCCACCCACCCCATCATTCGCCAACCACCCGCCATGCCACATTTTTTTCCGCAGCATGCAACCCTGCCTCCTCGCTACCATACTGCCCCCAATTCATACTCCAGCGCACCACGCTACCACAAATTGGAATTCCCAACTTTTGACGGCTTAGACGATCCCCTGCCCTGGCTAAACCGTTGCGAGCAATTCTTCCACGGGCAGCGCACTGAAGGTGATAAAGTCTGGCTTGCATCATATCACCTCACGGGAATTGCCCAACAATGGCACTTTCAACTGGAACGAGACGACGGGCAACCGACGTGGGGACAATTCCTTTGGAACAACAACATTTTGGAGTCTAAGTTTCCAAGGCTTTTTTCCTTTGCCAAAAACAAGAACATTTCTGTAGCCAGTTTCCTATCAAATAACACTCTTGAAGCCCAATTTCATCTGCCTTTATCAGAACAAGCCTTTCAAGAATTTCAAAGTTTACAAGACCTCATCCAAGACTTACAGGTTGATTCAAACTCAAAAGACTCCTGGGAATACATTTGGGGAAGCAAGAACTACTCCTCTAAGTGCTATAATCTGCCCTATAAAAACATACAACCTCCTGCACCTTTTCTCTGGGTTTGGAACTCCAAATGCTGTAATAAACTTCGGGTCTTCACTTGGCTCCTCCTTATGGACAGACTTAACACAAGAAATATTCTAAGAAGGAAAAAACAAAAGCTTCAAGGAAACAATTACAATTGTGTCCTCTGCAACGGCAGCATTGAGGAGTCCGCGTTTCATTTGTTCTTCATATGCCCTTTCAGTCAAGTTTGTTGGCAACATCTTGGTATTAGTTGGGATTTCACGAAAGACTTCTTTCAAATGATGCTCCATGCTAAGCTCCAATTTCAAAGCCCCTTCTTTATGGAGATATTCACCATAGCTGCCTGGCAAATTTGGAAGCAAAGAAACAATTTCATCTTTGATAGAGGTCGCCCATCCTTTGTTTCTTGGAAAAGTTCCTTCTGTAAAGAAGCTAGTCTTCAGGCTCACAGATTTAGTGAGGAAAAACGCCCTGTCTTCCTAGCTTGTATAGATGCTCTAGTCTAGTCTACGCCTTGTAACCCTCCTCGGGTTGCTCCCTGGTGTTTCTTTGTGGTCCTTCTGTTCAGTTTTCTTTTCCTTTTTTTAATATATTTTACAGTGGGGGCCTCCCCTGCTGTATTTTCTGCTCAAAAAAAACGTGGGGACAATTCAAGGAACTCTGCCACATGCAGTTTGGACCACCAATTCGGAGTAACCCATTGGGGGAATTGACTCGTTTGCAGCAAACCGGTTCCGTCAATGATTATCAGACCAAGTTCTTGGCTCTCAACTGCCGCGCCGATCGGTTACTGCCGCTGCAACAAGTTCAGATCTTCATGGCTGGTCTCATGGAGCCTCTCCGCACCGATGTGGAACTGCAACAACTAGGCAACCTGCAGGTGGCAATGAGTTTTGCCCGCGCGTACGAACGGCGTGCCCAAACGGTGGCGGGTGACTCCACCCCGCAACTCCGACCTGGGCGACAACCACAGCGGCCGTTTACATCAGTACCATCGTCAAGCCGGCCCCAGGAGATGGCACCACAGGCAGCGGCACCTGTGCATCGGCCTGCCAAGCCGTTTCGGCGCCTGACACCAACAGAATTGGCAGATCGTCGCGCAAAAGGGTTGTGCTACAATTGTGATGACAAATTTCAACCGGGACACCGCTGTAAGCAGCCTTTTCTCACATATATTGACATGAATGAAGACGGTGAGCCAGGGGATGGTTCGTTGGAGTTGCACGCACTAGAGCTGGAAGATCCAGCCCCGGAAATTTCCCTCCATGCAGTCACGGGAGTTTCCACCGGGGGCACCATGCAGCTTGCAGTGACCATTGGCGCCCAGCATTTCGTCGCACTCGTCGACTTAGGGTCTACGCATAACTTTGTCAGTGCGCGGGTTGTCCAGGCGACTGCCCTGCAACTGCGCCCTTGCCAAGGTCTGCGTGTCAAGATTGCCAACGGCGATCAACTGGATTGTGCGGGATTCTGCAACACCCTACAGCTCATGGTTCATCAGACATCGTTCACCATCCCAGCCTATGCAATACCTCTGGACGGATTTGATATTGTCCTCGGGGTCCACTGGCTGAAGACGCTGGGTCCTATTCTCTGGGATTTTGATGACTTGACGATGGCGTTTTGGTTGGAAGGCTGCCGGGTCCAGTGGCAGGGTCTCTCCAAGGATCGTCCAATGCAAGTGTTGATTCAAACAGGACAGAACTTGCTACAGCCGTTATTGGATGAATTCGATGATCTCTTTGCGGAACCTACTGGACTGCCTCCAGCCCGACCTCAGGATCACTGGATTCACTTACGGCTAGGAGCATCCCCTGCTTCCGTCCGGCCATACCGGTACCCACACCACCAAAAGGATGAATTGGAGCGGCAGTGCAGCGACATGCTCAAGCGAGGTATTGTTCGGCGTAGTCATTCTTGTTTTTCATCTCCCGTCTTATTGGTCAAAAAGCACGACAATTCCTGGCGATTCTGTGTGGATTATCGTGCCCTCAACGAATTGACTATCAAAGACAAATTTCCAATTCCGGTGGTCGAAGAACTATTGGACGAACTACAGGGTGCTCGGTTTTTCACTAAGCTCGACCTTCGGTCAGGCTATCACCAAGTCTGTATGCACCCAGAGGATATCGTCAAGACGGCATTCCGCACTCATGAAGGCCTTTTTGAATTCTTGGTTATGCCATTTGGGCTGACTAACGCCCCGGCCACATTTCAGGCATTGATGCAGGATGTTCTCCGTCCTTATTTGAGAAACTTCGTCTTGGTTTTCTTCGATGACATATTGATCTATAGCTCCACCTTGGCCGAACACCTGCAGCACATCCGCATGGTTTTTATGCTCCTTCGTTAGCATGAGCTGTTCCTCAAGAAATCTAAGTGTTCTTTTGGCTTATCTTTGGTTTCATATCTGGGCCATGTGATCTCTAAAGGTGGTGTGGCCATGGATCCATCCAAAGTGCAAGCAATTTCTGATTGGCCTCAACCTAAGACACTCAAAGCATTGCGTGGATTCCTGGGTCTTGCAGGCTACTATCGCAAATTCATTCGAGATTTCGGGAAAATAGCAGCACCTCTCACAAACCTTCTGAAGAAAGAGGCATTTGGATGGTCCCCCGCCGCTCAACAAGCTTTTGAAGCTCTTAAAAGTGCTTTGACGCATTTGGATGGCACCGGTTCTACACATGCCAGATTTCGCACAAAAATTTATTGTTGAATGTGATGCTTCCGGGACCGGGGTTGGGGCTGTTCTACATCAAGGAACGGGCCCCATTGCATTCTTTAGTCAACCCATCGTGCCTCGCCATACTAAGCTGCCAGCTTATGAGCACGAATTGATCGGGCTCGTCCACGCTGTCCGTCATTGGAGACCGTATCTATGGGGCCGCGTTTTTCTTATCCGCACAGACCATTATAGCTTAAAATTCTTGTTGGATCAAAGACTATCCACAATCCCACAACACCATTGGGTAAGCAAACTATTCGGATATGATTTCGCGGTCGAATTCCGGCCGGGCCGCCTCAATACAGTCGCTGATGCTTTATCTCGCCATGACTGTTCTCCGACCTGTTTCATGGCTACCTCTTCTCCGGCCTTTGCACTCTTTCCAGAATTGCGCAATGCAGTCTTGACTGACCCGGTTTTACAGCAGCTGCGGTCTGAGATTGATGAGGGCAGACAGGGCGCTCCATGGTCTGTCAAAGATGGCTTGATTTTTCATTCCGGCCGGGTCTATGTGCCTGCAGCATCAACGTCTATGCAGACAATTCTCACTTCGGCTCATGCAGCACATGAGGGCATTCAGAAGACTTTGTGTCGCCTGCGTCATGATTTTTATGTTCCAGGGGCTAAACGTTTGGTTCAGGACTTTGTGCGGAACTGCATGGTGTGTCAACGCAACAAAGTTGAGCATTTACATCCGGCCGGCCTTCTGCAATCTCTAGAAGTTCCTACATAACCATGGTCTGATATTGCAATGGATTTTCATCGAGGGACTTCCACGTGTTCATGGTAAAACGGTCATCCTCTCCGTCATTGACCGTTTCTCCAAGTACGCACATTTCATTCCATTGGCTCATCCTTACTCGGCTACAACAGTTGCTCGCGTTTTCTTTAATGAGATTGTGCGTCTCCACGGCATACCCTCCTCAATTGTCAGTGATCGGGACCAGGTTTTCACGAGCAATTTTTGGCAAGACTTGTTCCGCCTAGCTGGAATTCGGCTTCACCTCAGTTCTGCTTACCACCCGCAATCCGATGGACAAACCGAAGCAGTTAATAAGGTGATTGCCATGTATTTGCGCTGTTTAACAGGTGATCGCCCTCGTCAATGGTTGGAATGGCTCCATGGGCAGAGTATTGCTATAACACGTCCTTCCACTCAGCGCTTCGTGCGACCCCTTTTAAGGTGGTTTACAGCCGGGATCCACCTTCTTTGCGCTCTTATGAAAAGGGGGAAGCTACAGTTCAAGCTGTGGAAGTCTCTTTGTTGGCTCATGATCAATTTCTACGGGACATTTGTGAACATCTTCTTCAAGCCCAAGAGTACGCAAAAAAGCACTACGATCGCCATCATCGCGACATTTCTTTTGATGTGGGCGATTTGGTATGGTTACGTCTTCTTCATCGGCCGACTGTTTCTCTCGGACTTGCCATGGGTGTCAAACTGGGGCCAAAATATTTTGGACCTTACAAGATCCTTGCACGTATTGGGACGGTTGCCTACCGTTTGGAATTACCACCGGCTGCTAAAATTCATGATGTTTTTCATGTTGGATTATTGAAGAAGTTTCAGGGTGACCCGCCCTCCACTCCGCCACCCTTGCCACCGCTCCATCAAGGTCGTGTGCTGCCTACTCCCTTGCGTATATTGAAGTCAGCCAGCCGGCAGGGACAGCAGCAGGTCCTCGTACAATGGGAGGGTACTGTTGTTGCCGACGCTTCGTGGGTTCCGCTATTTCAGTTTCAGGAGAATTATCCAAATTTTCAGCTTGAGGACGAGCTGCTTCGCGAGGAGGGGAGATGTTATAGTCTATAAGCGTCGGCCAAAGACTTAGGCTGATTAGAAGAGGTCTTAATGCAGTCTATCTGCTAGTATAATACAACTCATATGCTTAGCCGAATAAGACTCCAAGTAGGAGTCGGTTTCAGTCTGGAAGTAGGATTCGGTTTTGGATTGTAATAGCATCTTATATATAGTTTGTAATCTGAGGATTTGGGGGACAAGCAAGTAATAACATTAGAGTTTATTGTCTTACCTTCCTCTGTTTTGATCTCCTGCTGGCGACGACGGGAAAGGCAGGGCCTGGCGACCGCCGGGGCAAGCTCCATCTCCCATCTAGCCACCGTTATGCCCTGCGGTCCAGGGGCCATAACACTCACGAGTCGGCGGGAGGAAGTGAAGGAGTCCACGCTGCCTCGGCCCGCCGTCTCCACCGCTGCCGCCTCCACACCTCCCGATCCCTCGCCGCCGCCGCCACTCTTCTTCTCGGGCATCACCCACCCGCCGCCCTCGATCTCCTCGGTAAGATCTCGCCTAGCCTTGTTCCGTTTCGCTCTCTTTCCCCTGATCTATGATGCGACCGACTAAATCTTTCCGCGAGATCCCATCCATTTCTTTTCCTGCATGTCTGTGCCCATTGTAGTTGGTTTTCACTTTGCGCCTCTGGAAAAAAGATGGCATGATCTGTTTGGTTTCGTCTTGGGTCTTGGTTGGGCTGGATTGCCTAGATAATTCGATGCATATTCTCCATGGAGATGTTCATCTCTCAACTTTTTGGGGGTTGACACGGAGACGACCGCGTGTGTAGTGTACTCGTTAAGATGAGGCTGATCCTGCCATGAAATTTCAAGATTTAGTAGCATCAGTGAACATCACGTGCTGCTTCCTAGCAAACTAGTGGAGAGGGATCGAGTCTTTCTTCTTGTATTTCACAAGCAAATAAACAACGTTGCTATCTGTGTGCCATAAAAGGTTGCTTCAAATGGTCACACTTATCAGGAAATGTTGCGCACACTAGACCAAAATGGTGCAGGTTTTATCCATTTTCTAGGAATCCAAAATGCTACTTATGTCTTTCTCTATTCATCAGTGCTTGTGCCTATTCGTGTATAGTATTTATTTGCTATATTTTGTCCTGTTGTTCAGATCAGATCATGGCATCTGGTGGTAGTGGATTCAGAGGCTCGAATGCGTCGCGTAGCACTGGTACCAGTGCGTGTCCTGCCCCATCCAGTGGAGCCGCCTTGGTCAAGAACATCTTAAATGATGCTCGTGTGGTACCTCCAACTAACAATGAAACGAAGCTGCTTTAGAGGTATGTTGAGTTGCTACAGAAGACTGGAAATGGTGCAGGAGGGAATGCACGTCCTAGATGTAGGCAGATGCTAACATTATAAAGAATTTCATCATGAATCATTCCATGAGGTTGTCTATGTTCAATGAGTTCAGTAAGTTGAAATTTCTTGCCATTGCTGATACGAGATTTGCTTCTACTATTGTGATGTTGAAGAGGTTTCGTTTGATCAAAGAAAATCTTATGTTGATGGTAGTGAGTGAAAAGTGGAGTACATATAGGGATGACAATGTGGGGCAAGCACAGTTTATCGAAGATAGGATTCTGAATGATGTGTGGCGGGATAAGGTGCAATACATCCTTGATTTCACCGAGCCTATTTATTCTATGATACGAGCGACTGACACCGACAAACCATGCCTTCATTTAATCTATAAGATGTGGAATAAAATGATTGAGAAGGTGAAAGCTACAATTTATCACCATGAAGGAAAAGAATCCCATGAGGAGTCTAATTTTTATAATATTGTGCAAGAGATATTGGTTTCTCGATGGGCAAAAGGTAATACCCCCTTGCATTGCTGCGCACTTACTAAATCCCAAGTAAGGCCCTTTACCTTTTAGATTTCAGTTTTAGGATACTACCTTAGCATATACATTTACTTAAATATGCAGTGTGTATGCTTTCCATTTACTTACATGACTTCTCATGTTCTTTGCACCATGGTGCCTTTGAATTGCTTTTAGATGTGTGCAACTACAATGATATATAATATATCACATAAACCCGTTAGCATTCATTAATTCGAAAAGACATCGATTTGGAAAAAGAATTCATTAATTTAGCATGCTGAATCAATCACGGATAGAAAGTCTTGATCATGGATGGAAATTCTCAATCATAGATATATATACAGGCAGGGGCGAAGCCAGCGGGGAGGCTTAGTAAGGCTCGAGCCTCACCTCCCCGCGGCGGCAAACCCCCCCTCCAGGCTCCAGCGAGCTAAGTGCCCGCGGCAGCCGGCGTCGGCGACAGTAGAGGGCTAGCGGCCTAACAACAACAAACAACAAAAACTCAAAAAACACAGTTCAAGACTGGGTGGCGGCCGAGCGGGGCTACGAGGGGGGCCGAGCTGGGGCGGCGAGGGCCGAGGCGCCGTCGGAGAGTCTGGGCGGCGGCGTGGCGCCGCGGAGGAGCACCGAGTCCCAGAGGCGAGGAGGCGTGGAGGAGAGGAGCGAGGCGCTGAGGCGAGGAGGCGAGGAGAAGAGGAGCGAGCCAGCGAGGCGAGCGCTTGAATGATTGAATCTGAGAGTGAGAGAGACAGAGACTCAGAGAGAGAGGCGGAGTTGTTGCGTGAGCGGATAGATAAAGGCGGAGACGCTGATACGGAGTTGCGGACGGATTGATGAGTGTCGAGGCAAGCTGAGAGTTGAGACAGAACTGAGATTAGGGGCGGCCGACGGCTTTAAAGTTGGTAATTTTTCTCTGATTTTTTCTTATCAATTTAGTATTTTAGAGTTTAAATTTTAGACTTTTATATTGAGTGTATACAGATAGTTTAGTCCTTATAATTAATTTATATATTTATAACTTTGTATTGACGGCTTCAAATTTATCTCGTGATTCAAATTAGCTTATTTGTGGTATATTTCATAATTCATATAATCTAAATTTTCATTGTTATTTACAATTTTCTATTATATCACTAATTTTCATATATTTCATACACAGGTGATTTATTGTTACTTCGTACTCATAGCAGAATAATTATATATTCTTGGGTATGCGCTTTCTATTGTCGAGATATCTAATTTGTATATCTCTGTTTTTCGTTGTTTGTCTCCAAGACTCCAACTGTATAATTTCTGTATGAATTTAAAATTCTATAAGAGAGTATAAGACTATATTTGTGCCAATTTAGTTTAGTCTGATAAATGATTCAGCTCACCCTCAATTTTATTTCTGGCTTCGCCACTGTATACAGGGGCACCATGATGCCCAGGCTTGATCTATGATTGAGACTTTTCATCCATGATTATACGTATATATAGACGTATCGCCGTATCGATATTTTTGGGAAAATGGCGAATTGTGGTATCGTGTATCCGTATCCATATCGGGTATCCGAGCAACATAGACCATGGGTACAAGACAACATCGATTTTCCTTAATATGAATAGTTTCAAAAACTTTTGCATAAGAAGTTTTAGTCAATCCGAGCATAGATGATCAAAGCTTCAATCTGACTATCACAAAGGAAACAGAAACTTGTCCAATTAGCATCCGTGAGTTCCCGGATTAGACCATTACCACTAGAATCAACCGTGCAATAGGTCCCGAACGAAAACGTCGGGAACTTGTCAGCGTACTCATGAAATTATTCTCATGGGTCATGTAGTAGCAACCAGCCATCACCCATCAGTAAGAATTTTTTCTATACACAATTTATGGCGCGATCGCATGAACCGTCGGAAATGTAAGAATCCAACTCAATAAGCATCCGATTCACCCGCGCACTAGGGATGGCAAAATTATCCGTGGAGCCGGGTATCCGCGGATATCCAACCCGAAAATAGTGGGTTTGAATGGCATTTTCTATCCATGGATAGTTCAGGGCGGGTACCCGATAAGAGTTCGGGTTGGATTTGGAGGACAAACCCTACCCATGAATATCCATGGATACCCGAAGTGTGTATGACATGTGGGCCCTTCCACCAAGTATATAAGTAAAAATGGGGGGTGTGAAACCCTAACCCACCCAATCCCACACCCACCCAGCCCCAGCCGCCACAAGTCCTTGCGCCGCATCATCCCACGCGGGCACGCGGCATCTCCGGATCTCCCTCCCCGCGGCGTCTCCCCGGCGGCCCGGCTCCCCGCGGCGTCTCCCCGACGGCCCGGCTCCCCGCGGCGTCTCCCCGGCGGCCCGGCTGCTCGCGGCACGCCCTTCCCCCGCGGCGTCTCCCCGGCGGCCCTGCTCCTCGCGGCCGGCCACCCATTGCCTGCTTGAATGCTTGATAAGTTGAATTGTCCTGTTTTTTGGATATCCATTGGATATCGGGTATCCGCGGGTTTCAGGTTCGGGGCTCCTATTCGCCCCGAAAGTTATTTCGGGTTCGGGTTTGGATAGTATTTTCGGGTTTTGGATTCGGGGGAAAGAGCAGAACCCGGAGATATCCAACCCGTTGCCATTCCTACCGCGCACACACAGACGAAACAGCACGGTTTTCAGCGTGAAGCGCCTTGTCAGTCGACCAAACCGGCTTGCGATCTACACCCGCCATCCCCTCCCAGATCCCCCACGCAAACCCAGACCAAGAACCCCGCCGAATCGGAACCAGAATTGGCCCTAACCAATCAGATCTCGCCCAGATCGGGAGAGCGGGAGGGGAGGGGAGTGGGGGATGGCTGGACTGACCGCTGTCGCCGATGAGGAGGAGCTTGATGAGGCAGTCGTAGTCGGCCCTTGCCCTCGCCGGCGGCGCCGCCATCGATCCCTAGAGAACTTCCCTCCCACGCGGACAAGCCCTAGCAAGCAACCACAAATAGCCATCAGATCAGGGGGCCGGGCCAGATCGACCACGATTGGAGTCGAGCGGTCGGTCTACCTGTTCGGCTCCCCTCGCTGCTCGCCGTGCCGTTGAGAGGCGGCGGTCTGGACGCGGAGGTGGAAGAAAACGGTGGCGAGGCACCGAGATGGTGGTGGTGGTGTTGGTGGTGGAACTGGTGCACCGTGGACTTTAAACGGGCGGTGTTTTACATACACGGGGACACGGCGGTGTACCATCCAGGAACAGCAAGGATGGCCTGTTTTCCGGCTTTCACTTTCACCGCGGATGCGATGTGGAAGTTTTAGTTCCGTTTATTTCAGCTTGGGGTTCTGATTTATTTTTCATTATTTATAAATTTTATTTTTTTTGAATTTTTAGTTTTTTAGTTTTTTTCTGGTTCTTTTTTATCCATATTTGTTTGCATTGTCCGTAATAAGTTAACATATTTTTTCTATCAAATAAATCACCTTTAGCTATAGTACAATTTTAGCCAAACCACTATTTTTTAGTCCAACCGAGCGGATAAGCTCTAGCAAGCAACCACAAACAGCCATCAGATCAGCGGGGCCGGGCCAGATCGACCACGACTGGAGTCGAGCGATCGGTCTACATGTTCGGCTCCCCTCGCTACTCGCCGTGCTGTTGAGAGGCGGCGGTCTGCACACGGAGGTGGAAGAACACGGTGGCGAGGCACCGATATGGTGGTGGTGGAACTGGTGCACCGCGGACTTTGAACGGACGGTGTTTTACGTACACGGTGACACAGCGGTGTACCATCCAGGAACAGCAAGGATGGCCTGTTTTTCGGCTTTCACCGCGGATGCGACGTGGAAGTTTTAAAGTTCCGTTTGTTTTAGCTTGAGCTTCTGGTTTATTTTTTATTATTTATAAATTTTATTGTATTTTTTGAACTTTTAGTTTTTGAGCTTTTTTGCCGATTCTTTTTTACTCATATTCGTTTGCGTTGTCCGTGATGAGCTAACATATTTTTCTACCAAATAAACCACATTCAACTATAGTGTAATTTTAGCCAAATCACTATTTTTTAGTCTAACCGAGCGGGACCTTATCAAATGCTTCAATTTCTACCGGAAGCTTTCCAAGCAGGCTAATTCCTACGGCAATACGAGAAGGTTCCCAATAATTTCACACGAATTTTGCCGGAGTTCTTGGAGAGCAGTTCAATTCACTTGTAAATCTAAGGAGATTTCGGGTTAGAGAGAAAAGCAGGCGTGCAAAATGCGGCGGATCTTGGTACAAGGGTCACATAGATAGTACATTATATTGTGAAGACATTTGGTCCGAATAGAGAGGAGCTAAGGTCATATTCGGAACGCGTAAGTTGCACGTAAATTTTGTAGAATTTTCACACGAAACAAATTCAATTCCTGTAGGAATTGGAAAAAAATTCTCGTGTTGTAAATAGAGCCTAAAGTTCGGAGAAGAAAGTAGACCAAATAGGGTCTAAACTTCTTTGCTGAGATTAAATAGGGCCTAAACTTGTTTATATGGTAGCCATTCCCACCAAAAAAAGAAAACGTATAAATGTAAGCATGTTAACATGCGGGTAATGGGGTATATATAATATCAATCAAAATCTCGAGGATAAGTGGATTTTTTTACTGTGGTTAATAGTTTTTGGTTTTAGTATGAGTATGGGCCTGTTTGGCAGAGCTACACCAACTCCAGATCCACCAGATCCACCGTGGAGCAGCTCCACCGTGAATCTGGGATCCCACCATGGAGCTGGACAAACTGTTTGGCTTCCACAGCAGCTCCAGATCCACGAAACTGAGTTTTTGGTGGGAATGGCCTGTTTTGCCCTTGGGGTTGTATGATATATATATTTTTTTCATATAGCACACGTGTTTTGTTCATATTTATTCACAAAAACTGGTGTATATTTTTTGTGAACACAAATGCAATATCTTGACACAAATATTCATGAGCATTCAACATTGATGCACAAGATAGATAATTAATTAACATATGTCCATGACAACGTCTCAACACTTGCAATGGAACTCCGCCTACCAAAAGGGGTTTCAAGGACGGGCAAAATGCAAACGTAGCTTCAATGCAGAGAACAAATTCAAGGTTGTTTCATACAAAACCATAATGGAAAAATCAAAGAAACTAATTTTTTTTCAATGATTCAATGTAGATAATGACAGGAGCAAAGGCTAACTGAAAGAATTATTGATATTTCAAAAATTATTCCTCTTATTACAGTGCTCCCTTTTCTAGTAGTATTTGACATGTCACATATCAACAGTCACTTGCAGTAAATACCACACGGCTGTTGCCGCCATCAGTATCCCATATCTACAAACAAATATATGGTTAAGCATCATATATAAGCAGTACAGGAATAACAGTGTACTGGTGGAACATTACAGATACCAGAAAGGCTCAACAGATAGATTTCTTACGCATCCATTCACAAAGGTGCTTTAACAAGAATCAATCAAAACACAAAGGAGCCGCTAGGAAATGGTTTGGCATTTAGAATACCTGGACTCATACAAAGTAAATTCCAGCACATTCATCAACCTAGGAAGAAATAAAATCAATTGAACCAACTATGTTCTGTCCAAGGACCTAATACTACACACTTTGATCTTGACAAGTGAAAGCATACTACATAAAACCAGCCCCTGCGCCGGCCTGGGCGGCCGAGCCCCCTGCTGCTGCGCCGGCCTGGGCGGCCGCGCCCCCAGCCGCTGCGCCGGCCAGAGGAGGTAGAGGGGGGCCGGATCTACCAGATCCGGCCATCCCCGGAGGTGGCGGCTCGCCCGAGCGCCGGAGGTGGCGGCGCGAGGAGGGGTCGCGAGGAGGCGGCGCGAGGAGGCGGCTCGAGGAGGCGGCGCGAGGAGGCGGCTCGCCGGAGCGCCGGAGGTGGCGGCGCGAGGAGACGGCGCGAGGAGGGTCGCGAGGAGGCGGGGCGAGGAGGCAGCGCGAGGAGGCGGCTCGCCGGAGCGCCGGAGGAGGCGGCGCGAGGAGGATCGCGGCGCGAGGAGGCGGCTCGCCGGAGCGCCGAAGGAGGCGGCGCGAGGAGAGCAGCGCTGCGTTCGGTCCCTCAGTTGGGATGGATAGGAAGGCCGAATAGAAAAGAAAAAACGGTTCGGATGGATGTGTAACGAGTGGCATTGGTGGGTAATTACCACCTAACTTCACGAGTAGATACGAAATAAGTTTTCGTGGAGCACCCCTTGAGGTGCTCCATGGATTTCATGAATCTGGAGCTAGATCCAGTATTTTGGTGGATCCAGATTTCGTGGAGCTGGAGTGTTTGGGTAAAAATTCGTGGAGTGGAGCTGTTTTTGGTGGATCTGGAGCTGGTGGAGCTCTGTCAAACATGCCCTATATATGTAGATAAATCAAATACCGATAAGCCGATAAACTATTTCAAAAAGATTATACCGATATGACGCTTAAAAAAACAACAAAAAAACATATTCCATTTATTTATTCAGAAAAAAACCAAAATTCATAAGGAAAAAGGGGGCCTATAATTTCCTTGGCAGAGGCCCGCCTAGCTAGGGAAATCACACTGCCCACGTCTCACCAGATCTGAGACCACTAACCCCAACAAAATTCTGCTGTGACATGATATTAGATCGTGAATCTCGACGACAGATCCTTGTTGAGTATCCCATCCAAGCTATCGTCCTAACTAACGCCATCTCCATATCGGCGACTCAACGTGCATATCCGTTAGCATACTCCTAATTCAATATGCAATGCCATATTCCCAATTGAACGCCACATAATGGCATGCCCAAGCAACAATGGCCTCATGAAGTAGCAATTAGAGCGCAGAATTATAAGAAGGAACAGAAATTATAAGAGCACAGAATTATCCAGCACCGCACTTCGAGAAAAAGGATAAGTGAATTTGCCTTGACGTTCAGTGAATTATGCTTTGTCCTAACAATCCCCAAAACTGTTGCATCAGCATAATTTCGCAATTAACTGAGATAAGCCATCATAGTTCAACAACTGTGAAAGACCCGAAAAATTCAAACCAAAATTTTCTTGGATTTTTGCTGAATTTTTGAGTGATTTTTGGCAACTTTCCTTTTTCGGAAAATCTCCCCGGAAGCCGCCTTCCCTTTCTGGCGTTTCCACTTTCCCCTTCTCCTTGGCGCCTTCCTCTTCCCACTGGCGCCCCTCCCCTTTCCGCCTTTTCCTTGCGCACGCGCCCGCGCTGCGCGCAGAGCTTCGCCGCGCCGCGCGCATGCCGCCGGCTCGCCGTCGCCGGCCATCCCCGGCCGCGCTTGACCCGGTCTCCGCCCCTGCCACCCGGGTCCCACCTGCCAGCCTCTCCTTCTCCCTCTCCCTCGCGCTGCGTCGCCGCCCGTTGTTGCCGTTCACCTGCTCCCGTCCCTCACATTTACTCCCTGCAGCGCCCCGTCATACCCCATCGCTCGGAGTCGACACAGCGCCAACTCCCGTAGCTTCCCCAGGCGCCTGCAGCTCTGTAACCCCCGCCCACGCCGCGCCATTAACCCCCCCGACCTGCCCTCTCGACGCCAGCTCTCTCTGCTCCTTTTTAAGCCCCACCAAGCCCGGCATTGTGTTCCTCAAGCTTCCAAGATACTCCACAAGCAACCGATCGATTTCGGAGCCCCTGCATCGCCGGCGATCAGCTCTTCCGCCGCCAGTAACTTCTGAGCTTTTCTTCTTCCCTTCTCGATTAAAACTCGATTCCATTCGTTGACTTGCTCCCCTTTACCTCCTAAACACGATGGTGGACTCCGCTAGCCGAGAGCACCGCTCCCTTGCCCTGGCAGCGAAGCTCGCCGTCGGCCGAAACGGGGTCGCCGTGGCCAGCTTACTAGAGAGCTTCTCAGCTCGCTCCACCGCCGCCATCGAGTTTTCCTCACTTCAGAGATACTCCTACCACCGCCGATTTGCCCGGGCGCCGCCGTTGGCCTCCGGTGACCGAAAATCACCGCCACCTTCTCTCCGGCCATGCGCCGCCGTCGATCGTTCCCATGACTCCCAAATCCCAGAAATGGGTTCCCCTCACCAAGATCTACCCTCTGGTGCCCTCCCTGGCCGCCGAGGACCTCGCCGTCGCCGGAGAGTGGAGGCGCTTCTGTCTCCGCCTCTCTGTTGCGCGTGCGCGGCGAGAGGTAGACGACGACCGACGTGGCTGCATCCTCGTCGTCCCCTCCCTCCGTTGCCATATAACCTCAACCGTCGAATGGCCCCTCTCCGCAGCCACCCGATCAAGTCCCCTCCCCTGCCGTCTGATCTTTCCCGTAGCTCATCCCATCCGCCCGCCTACCCCGTATCGCCACCGTCCGCTCCCGCTGCGTGTCAGCCATTAGCTGAGACGAGGCGCGTGCGTGGGCCTTTGGTCGCGTGTGAGTTGGGCTGAGGCCGCGCAGGGCGCACAGTGCTAGGCTGCGCTATAGCGCCTGGGCCGGCCCAGCACTGTTCACCGATTTTC